>BSSO01001425.1:0-23727 GCA_030267885.1 Mesembryanthemum crystallinum
TTCAAAGTAAAAATAATATTTTTGGATTCATCTTAAATAGTATTTTCAAAATATCAAATTTTTATAAATTTTCGAATTTATATAAATATAATTATTCATGGTCAAAGTGCCATGTTGGAGACCGTGCACAATTTGGGCGACAAGATTTTAGTGAAACAGAGGGAGTATATTGCAATCCTTGTGCTTCATTCAATACCAATTGCTTCTTTAAGCATCATGTGTTATGATCAAGACAAATTACAAGTGTGATTTCACTCGAGTTCAATTCAATTCAATTCGACGGCAATTATGAAACTCTTAAGATTTGGAAGTTGAGATTAGTTTATTAGATTTAAGGCTTTGTTTGGCAACATATTGTCAGCTAGTCTGACCATATTTGATAATCTAATATTTCTTGGTTACAAGATTTTTATAATACAACTTTTAAGAGCAAAACAATCTAACCAACCACAATAAGGTAATGGAGCGCAACTTTTTTTTTTTTTTTTTTTTACTATTAAAATTTTGGAATATCAAGAGCAAAATGAATTACACTCATGTTCTTACTTACTGCTCATTTTTTCAATCATATTTTACATCCACCAGTGCTATCAATTAGTCAAATAAGTTGAAATTTTGTCACTAAACAACTTATCATACCAAGGTTATGTTTAACACTACTAACTATTTTTTCAGTAAAAGCTACAACTGGAATTTGTATTTTGTTCTTTTTTCTCTCAACTATCAAACAATTTTTCAACCAACAACTGCAACTGCAACTACAACTAATTTTTGAAAGCTAACTTATTAACATCTTATTAACATCTATAACTAAAGCTAACTTATTAACATCTTAAAGCAACTTTAACTTCTAACCATTTTAGAGTTCCTTTACATGGCATCAGAATTTTATCGACCAAGAAGTCTTGTTACCGGCTGCTTGCCACACCCGAATCCGATATCTCTTATGAGTCCAAAATTGGTAGTTTAGCAAAATAAAAATAAAAATAAAGAAATAAGTGGAAAGCACGAATTTAACCCAAAATCCTAGACAAGTCCAAGTGTCAATCAAACATACCACGTCCCAAACAAACCCTCTTTTCTCGCCGATAAGACCGTTCCTCCTCTTCTCTCTCTCTTTCTCTCTCTTCCACCCATTTTTCCTTTTTTTTTTTTTTTTTTTTGATATCATNAAAAAAAACCCAACGAGAAATAATCAAACCAAAACCGAAACTTAACAACACTCACTCATCAGTTTCTGAAACAGAGGAGAGAGAGAAAAACGACGAATTCGACGACGAAATAGTGGTACGCATCAACCCTAGAATTTCTCTCTCTGTTTCTCTCAATCTCTCTCTCATTTCTCTGGTTTGGATCCTTTTTGTTTTTCAGTTTCTGGTTGATTTGTTGTTTTTGTTGATTTTGTGATTATTGTTGTTGTTGTTGCAGAGAAGAGGGAGGAGAGAGAGAGAGAGAGAGAGAGAGAGAGAGAGAGAGAGTGAGGGTTTGGTTTGGGTTTGGGTTGGGGGGAATGGATAGGTATCAGAGGGTGGAGAAGCCGAAGGCAGAGACGCCGATAAACGAGAATGAAATCAGGATTACTACTCAAGGTCGTATGCGAAACTACATTACCTATGCCACAACTCTTCTCCAGGTTCGTGTTTTTCTCTCTCTCTGTTCGTTGTTGTCTATAGCTATTGTTTGATTGTTTTTGTTTACAATGTGGAATTGATTGATAATGGTTGTGTTTCTATCTCAATTTTGTGATTGAGGAACGTTTTGGTTGGAAATGCGACGTAGAATTGTTTAATTTTAGTGTTTCTTATTCATTTTGGTTGAGAATTACGATTAAAATTGTTTACAATGTGCAATTTGATAATGTGTTTTTTTGTTCAATTTACATGACGGAATATTTTGGTTGGAAATGCGAGGTTGAGTTGTTCAACTTTTGTCAGAAATTTGTGATGTTTGGTCTATTAGGAGGTGTAGAGTAGTGATGGAAAAAAATTTGTGAACTTTTTATAGAGGTCATGTTTCGGTTGTTGAAACTTGGAAGGAAATCAGGGGTCTCTTTTGTTAGTGGTGAAAATTTCAGGTAAGTCCATTGCTCAAAATAATGGAATAATGTTGTGAATGCTATACTACTTTACTACTACTACTGATAATAGTGAAAAGGACTTTGGATTTTAAGGCAAAAGATGGATTTTTGCTTTGTTTTTCTGGTGATTCTACATCTCCTAATGTATTTAAAAATTAGAATATCTGTATTTTTGGTATCTGCGTTTACTTTCCCCTATTTTTCGCTTCCGTGTATATAGTATAGGAAATTTTTTAGTCCGGTGACCTTAGGTATTGGCTTGATACACCTAGGTGACCCGAGGTTTACCTAATATCTTTGAAAATTTAGTTTTTGGATATGTGGAGCGGTGGGAAAATGTGAAAATTTAATATAACATCCATAACATCTATGGAAGTTCTAAGTGTCCCTTTGCAGTTTGTTCTCTTAATGAACCAAATGAAGCTAGATTTGCTTTAACTTTTCTACCCTATCATGAATATATGTTTTCCTGTAGTTTTACTCGCTTATTATCCTGTGAGAAACTTTACACTGTGTTAACTTCCATGGATGCATAGTATCCTAAAAGGTAGGTCTAAGTGCTGGTTTTTTGCAATTCCATAAAGGTCAGTTCTTTTTTTTTATGCACTGCTTAACTATCCACGTCTCCCTAATTAACAACTTAAACAATGTATTTTGGTTGGCTTTATTAGTGTTTGTATTTATTTTTTGTTAAAATTAATGTGCTTTATATGTTGATCAAGTGATATTTATATGGCTTTTCTTGTTGTCTCACTGTATCTGTAAGGTCAAGTTGTGACGCTCTTTGTCTGACTAGCTAATCTAATCCGAAATAAAGGTTACATGGAATCTGGCATGTAGGTCGTGATTCTTTCCTAGCATATTGAATCTATAAATGAGAGTCGAGGTGCCGAATATTGACACTAACAAGATTGAAGTGAACTATGCTAGCTTAGACTGGCAAATGCCTTAAAATTTATCAATATAGACTGTGCCACACTTGCTCACAATATTACTATAAACTAAAGATATTGATGATGAACAGATTTGAGTATTGATGCTGAGATTTTCTGATTGTGCAATTACCATTCTTCCCATGCTTCTTTATTCGTTATTTAACCTGTTTGCTTCTCGCGTACTTATCTCTATATCTGTAATTATTTTGACTTGTGATGTTTACTTTGCTCTGTATCTTATTTGGGATTCGATCTAATGATCAGGAGAAAGGCGCAGATGAAGTTGTTCTCAAGGCAATGGGTAGAGCGATAAACAAAACTGTGATGATTGCTGAACTAATTAAGGTGGGTTGGCTTTGCTTTTCCATCAATGTCTGTCATTTGCAATCCATCTCTTTCTTGGTAGCTTACAATATCGTTTGGCTTTTTATTTTGTTTCAGAGAAGGATTGTTGATCTCCATCAAAACACATCCATTGGGTCAACCGATATTACTGACATGTGGGAGCCATTAGAAGAAGGCCTTCTTCCGTATGAAACAGTAAACCTTTAATAATGTTCTGAGTTATGCATAGTGTGTGATTTTCATTGCATACATGCATTTACTAAATGGGTTCCTTTTGTTTTGCAGCCTTGAAACTACGCGGCATGTCTCAATGATCACAATTACTTTATCAAAAAAGGAGCTGAATACATCCTCTACAGGGTAATTTTTATTCTAGTCATCAGTTCAAGTTTTTTGTAAAATACAGTTTCTTATTCTGTATTTCCTCTTTTTCCACTTATTGTCCCTTTACCAGACCACATACTATCTATTATATCATGTGATATACAGCAGTGATTGAGTGTAGGAATAATGTGTGTGGGTAGATAACCTTGGTTACTGGACATGNAAAAGAAAACTTTATCTGGATTGGTCTTTGTACATTTATATAGATATGTAATGATACCTAATGCATAGGTTTCTTTTATGAATAACAGAATCCTCTAGATTAGAAGACATAATATGTTTGTGTTAGTGAAGATCTTCTAAAGCAGTTGAAGAATATGACATCATACTGAGCCAAAAGTGCTGATCTAAAGCCATTTCATTTAAGTGGCAGTTGTAACATGTACATGAACTGTGTGGCAATCTCTGGACTTACTTTTTCCTCTACCTAGCTTAGCACATGATTAGTCATCATACGTTGTTCTGATGAGGAAACTTTCTGCACTCTACTCTACCCCCTTGACTCTCCCTTTATGTTTATCTATCTCTTTTCTTTTGAGATCACTATGGCTCCTTCTTTCATGTGGTCTATGAAATTTTTATCAGTATGAGTGGTGATTATTAAGTCATGCTCCCTCAAGCTTTACACAAAGTGTCGTTTTAGCAAATTTTTCTTGGTTTTAAATGTCATTTTAGCATTTTAATGTAAAGTTTTGACGTTTTCCTCTTTTATCCTTACATTAAATTCACTTACTACTATCTTTTTTCCCAATGATATTTTATTAAGGATAGTTTGATCATTTGACTTCTTTTCTTAATGAGTGTGCATAAACCTAAAACGACATGTATATAAAACCGTAGGGAGTAGTAGAAAGTGAAATGCATTTCTTCAGGGGTTAAGCCTTTCCACAACCGGAAGGGTTAGGTTGCCTATATATAACCCCTAATTCCTATTGATGTCATTCTGGATCATATGGCTGCTTCTTGCTGATTTGCTTTGTGTCATTTCTCTTATTGTAGATATCAACCTCCCATTCCTGCAGATCAAGTGAGGCCATCAAATGATTTTGATAATGAAGGAGGTATAAATTATTTTCTGCCCTATAGTTTCCCTGTATTTCTCACAAACAGATTATAATGTCTTATTCTTGCAATGTAGAGGGTTCACCAAGCATGAGGGGCAGAGGACGTGGTGGCCGAGGTAGAGGCAGGGGCAGAGGTACCTGAAGTTTCTCCTCATTTCACCTCTTGCGTTATCTATGCCCATTTGATATATATCCATGTGCATACATGTGTGTTATTCGGTTTCTCACTTGATTATGAGTGCATTTGAACTTGCTTTTCTATTGTGGGGATTGGATGGGTATTAAATCTCATTTAGTCAAAAAATGCATACAGAGCTTGACAGTGGCCAGCCTTGAACATCACAACAGAAAATACATCACGAGGGGGATTTAGTTATATTGGCCAATAACATTGTAATTTATGGGGTTCCCATTCCCTGTGGCTTTAATTCCCTTTAGGTTTTAATGGCTAAACATAAAGAAACTTCTGCCCGTACAAATGAAACAATCGCTGGTCATATTGTGAATCTCATTTTCTTATGTCTGTTTCAAATCTAGAACAAACTGCTATTATCCAAGGATTTTTCTCAAGTCATTTTCAGTGGAACTCTTGCTTGATTTCACTTTGAACTATTTGAAGTGCCTGTGGATTTGCAGTTGACCTTAACTCGTATTTATGCACTAAAAGTGGGAGAGTTAATTTTTCACAGGGAATTACAATGGACCTGTGGATTTTAATGGTAATGGAGGTGGTTACTATGGTGGCCGCGGATATGGTGGCAATGGATATGGTGGCGATGGATATGGTGGCAGAGGTCGAGGTCGAGGTCGTGGCAGAGGTCGTAACTTTAGAGGTCGAGGAAGGGGCTATGGTCAAGGGTCTGGTGGATATTATGACTATGGGGAGATGGAAGCACCACCTGCTCAGGGACGTGGTAAGTTCAAAAATGAATTTGCTACTCTATGCACATAGGAAACCCATTATCAACACTTAGGCCTACATTCTATATGCCATACTTGACCATTTTAAGATTTGTAAACGAGGATCTTTGGTGCTTAGTAAGATGAAGTTCCTTCTATTTCTGAATTCTGATTATAAACTCTTTGTTTCTAGGTTAAATAATTATCTTTGATGTTCTAGAGTTATTTGGTCTTAGCTTCTTGAAATTTCCCCCTATTTTCCTTCACAATCTCCTCCTCCATTTCCTCCACCTCCTATTTGCAGCTTTTGACCTATGTTCAGCTTTTGAGAAGTGGCACATTCTAGCGGCTAAGAGGCACAAGATTCAAATTGGAGCTTGTGCCTTTTGGTCCCCTAAGTGATGTTTTTAGCTTCTTAGAAACTAAAAATGGAGAGGGGATAGAATATGAGGGAAATGGGGTAGAAGCTAAACTTTCAAGAAGCTAGGCCAAACACATTTTTAATTGATTTGGGATAATTTGATATTGCACATGAGCTTTTTGTTCATTGCTAAATACTCTTTAGTCCCCCCTTTTATATATTGCCCTGCCAGTCAATTGTTTCCCTTGTCTTGTATTTTGCACCTGCTATAACCCCATTCACGTTTGTTAATTTTCTTTTTTCTTTTGGTAATATCATGAGAAATGCTGCTAGATTTTTTAAAAACATTCTGGTGACATTATTTTCGCTTCTGGTTCATTCTAGTGTGTCATTTGCTTTCCTTGTCTCGCATTTGCATCTACTAAAAACACATTCACTTTCATTAAATGAAAATTTGATCGGTCAAGCTTGGTGGAGTATTCTTTTTTCCCCTGTGTAGTTTTAATTCTGGTGACATTTATCTGGCTTCTCATTCATTCTAGTGTGTCAAGTTCCCTTCTCAATAGCGCAACTGCTGATGTAGTTCTTGCTACTTTGTAGGCCGTGGGCGTGGTAGAGGAAGGGGTCGGGGCCGTGGTCGTGGTCCAGCAACCAGGGCCGAAGGGCCAGCTCAAGCAGCTGCTGCTTAAGCCAATCACACACCGAGGTACAACATTTGGTTTGTCGTTGCAAAAAAAACCTCAATATTGGATGCCTGCTCTTTTGTGTTGTGGTTTTGGCTGAAACTGATGGGCATTTTAATCGGTTTTCGGGAGAAATGTTGATAGTGCTGCTGCGTTTTTTTGTAGGTCACAGATTTTAGGATTTTTCTTATTTGTTGAGCAAATTCTTTTTCTTTTCTTATCCTTTTTTTTTTTATTTTACTCCGAAAGAGAGTTGTAACATTTCTTATTTCTTTTTATTTTCTTATTTTCCCTATACTAGTAATAATAGAGCAGTACATTCTTTCATTTTTCACCTCTGAGTGTGACAAGATTAGCTTGTTTGAGACACTATTTATATGGATGTGGCTATAATAGCTGTACATGCTCAGTCACAAATTAGATTAGCAGAACACGGAAAGCGAAATCACAATGAGTTGAAGAATATCAAACTGTCTTAAATATTTAGGGTCTGTTTGGTCTAACTTTCTTGGAATTATAGTTTACATGTCTATCTTTGGCTTAAATGGCAGTCTATTTTCTTGATATTTGATAATGTGGCGAGTGTAAAATCATATCGGAAATGAGGTATGTAGGTGAAGTTGGGGATTATAAAGGGTGGACTTGAGGTCCATAGTAACTCCTGAGCTCTGAAGTCTAAAATGCAAAAACGAAATGAGTTTCAGGGGAGATTTTTGAGGTGACCACTTCAGGAGGCTACAAGTCCTGATGTTTTTTTGTACCAAAATCAATGAGTTGAAAATCAGGTGTTTGTCAAAGATACCAAAATAGTTATGTACAATACCTAATAGTTACAATTTTTATTACTTAGTAAAATGGATCCTTGGAGTTGACTAGCCATGGAACTTCTCATGAATCCTCAATATCACCAAAAGCAGTTTGTTTTCCTCATTATCCTATATTTTGACTAGTGTGTTCATTTTAACTAGAACGGCATGAATTGAACTGAACAGTTCTGAATATATAGTAATATGTGAGAAAAAAGGTAAGTTGTAGAATTGATCTAAACTTAATCTAAATTGAACATACTAAAATGATTGCAGATTGAGTAAGTTGAAATGAAACACTCTAAGTGGAAAAACTATGTCGTAATAATGGAGGAGGTGATTTTGCGGCCATAAAGGACGGGTTCATCTTTCCAACACGTAGGTTCTTGTAGACAAAGGCGAAATAAGGGACCTTCCTTCCATTCATAGAGGAACTTCCTTAGAGTTTTCAAAGGGAATATATATACCTATGGTCTCGGTGTTGGAGTATCAAAAATGTCAGCACTGAAGTGTTATCAAAGGCTATAAGAAACTCAGTAATCGTCCAAAGTTGTCTCCCACGCCCCCGGGGATCAGTATCATCAAAAATAACCACACATATTGAGACATCATGGACGCCCTATTTTTGTAGGTTGCAACTTTTACAATGGACCATTCTCAAGGGTTTAGTTTCCTATAATCATGGCACATCATGGCTCATGCGCCACCACACCGTCCCAAGTGCCTAGAGTGGGCCGTTCCAAATTTGTGGCAAGCCATGTGAACCATGGTTAGCTTTGCGAAATGCAAGCCAAGCTACTCACAAGCAGTTTAAGATTGGGTACAAACTTAGCTACCACCTCATCCTTGGCTGTTGTGATGAAGATGGATTGGGTGGAAAATCATATTTTCAAAAGAATAGTGTTCAGACTATAAAATTAGCATTCGAGGTAAGATCAATCCAATTTTACAGCTCAAGTTTAATACATACACAAATTCATACTCATTTAAGTAAATTAAATAAGTCAAGCCGACTTTGCTTGGTATTTGCGTTGGTTCAGTTCATGTCCAGCCCTAATTCCAAGCTTTTCCAGAAGAAGACAATTTCCCCTATATTTTACTGCCAATCGAGCCCAGTCTAAGGTCGGAGACCACTGATAATTCTTTCATACACAGTGGCAATGGTGAATGTAAGCCACTGCATTTTCTTTTCATTTTCACGATTTGTAAATTTTTTGATTTCTTTACTACTGTTGTATTTTTAATAGAAAAAGAACACGCTTGAAAGAAATATAAATAACACAAAAATTCAGATATCCATAGAAAAAACACGACCTTTTAAGACAAAATAATAGTTTAGAACAGTGCTCTTTAACAAGTTTCTGCAAAATTACTCCCACGGAGGAGGAGAAATCGTCTCAAAAAAACTAGGTAGCTAAAGCAATTCTGTGACTTGATAACTAAACTTAAGCAGCAGCCTTGGTAGCAGCAGCGCGGTTGTAAAACTTTGCCTTCTCCTGAGTAGTCTGGAAGCGACCATGGCCAAACTTGGAGGATGTGTCGATGAACTTAAGGCTGATTTTCTCAAGAGCCACACGAGATGTCTGCTTGAGAAGGGATTGCCTCAAGGTCACCACTCTTTTCTTGGGACCAACACAGCAGCCCTTGATGAGGATGTAATCATCCTTCACAATACCGTAGTGGGGGAAACCACCCAATGGAGTGATGTCCTTCTCAGTCCTGATCATCACCAAACATCATAAACTTCAGCATAGAACCAAGAACGGGGAAAATCAGGGGCAATGTCACAAATGTCTGTTTAATTACTTCAGTTCATATGTCACCACAGAGGCTCAGACTCCCAATCATACTCTAACCAAACCGTGATATGAATCCCCAGATAAACAATATCAGAAACTATAATAGGGCGAAGTTCTGAAGATACTAACCTGTCATACTCGGTCATGGCTGTGTGAGACTCCTGGCCAGACTTACCAAGCTTGTAAATCTTCTTGTTCATCTCAGTACGGTGGTGGTAACCGTTCTGACCAGCCCTGGCAACGGTGTATGAAACTCTAGCAGGATGCCAGGCACCAATACAAGCAACCTTACGCAGACCTCTGTGAGTCTTACGAGGAAGACGGGTAACACCCCAACGGGTGACAACACCCTCATAACCCTTACCCTTGGTCACACCAATGATGTCAATCATCTCATCCTTCTGGAAAACTGCATCAACTGGTACTTGCTTCTCAAAGAAACTGTAGGCAAAGTCAACTTTCTGAGCAATGGTACCTCCATTGACCTGGATTTCCATAAGGTGAGCTTTCTTTTGCTTCAAACCCTTCATTTTCCTGATCTGCAGGTGCAATGATCAACTTGATTAACAAAAAGAGTAGACCCATCAATGCCACAAACACAAAAAAAAAATCAAGACATTACTCCATTGAGTATTCCACCATTAGAAAACAATATACAATCATCCCTACAGAAACATTTCACAAATAAATAATCAACCTTTCATAAAGTCCCTTCTATAAATCCACCAACACACAGGAAATAAAATTACCTGAGTGTGAGCCAAAACACGGATAACGGTGGCATACTTCTTCATTTTCTCAAGCTGTGCCTGGATATCCTTCTTTCCATCATCACTCTCATACTTCTTAGAGTACTTGGTGAATGCCTTCTTCTTAGACTTGCACCAGTTCTTGTAGAACCTTCTCCTGATCTCCTCGCTTAAATGCTGAGCCCAGACGGTGTTCAATGTGCGCATGCCACGTGGTGTCTTCACGTAGCCAACAACTCCAACAACCACCATTGGGGGTGTCTCAACAATGGTCACAGCCTCACAAGTCTCTTTCTTGTGAAGTTCTAAAACCCAGGTTCAGAGCAATTTGTAAGTTTGCAGAAGAGAAAGCAACCAAATCAAACTAAATTATATTAACAATGCATTTCAATTTCAGTACAGAAGAATAGTAGCATTGCAAATATAGTTAAGCAAGGTTCAAGGATTGTTCACATACTTGATCCTGGCTTTTCGACCTCCCTGACAATGTGGGTCATGCCAGCCTTGTAGCCCAAAAAGGCAGTAAGCCTTGGTTCCTTGTTGGGGTCATCCTTGGGGAAGCACTTCACTGCAATATACCAAAGTTTAAAAGAATATCATGTTAGCTTCCACTATATTCAAAGAAATAGGAACTTAAAAACATACATAACAATAGCAGAACAACACACAAAGTAGTTTCCAGTCAGGCAGCAAAAGAACAGAAGAACACAATCAGCTACTGATTAACAGTTGCTCTCTGAGAGAGCCTTAACTAGCAATACTAAGCTGAAGTTACATATTGTCTACTCTTAATTAAGTGATCTAATGATGATGTTCTTCAAAACCCATAAATTGACAGCAGGTAAAATGTCATAGTTCTTTCATTTTTTACTTGTAAAAACCTTGATATGGTGTAGTTAATTGGCATAATAAGTAGATTAAACGCATTTACACCATAGAAAAAAATAGCATTAGATGAGGGCAGGGGTTTATCAATTGGCATATATAATATAATTCACTAAGCTCCCAAGATTGTCATACTACAATCTAAATCAAGATGCTAGGAAGGATTTGTAACCTCTTCCTCTGTGACGAGCCGCCCTCTTCCTTGGAAGAAATCCAAGGGAACCGTGTCTTGGGTGCTCAAACTTCCTGTGAGACATCTTTCTCTCTTACCTGCAAATACAATAAGCAACCCAATGCAAACAACATCAGTAACTAACTATATTCATAAACTATTAATCAGGCATCAACTCAAATCATCAGATACCATGTTGGCAATGAAGGCAAGTGCACAGAAATGGGGCACAAGCATATCAAACAACGCAAATTCGAATACACAAAGATCGACAAATGAAATGAGCATATCTCAATCTGAATTAAGCGATAAGAAAAACCTAACTTTAATATCATAATTCGAGACCTAAAATCTTATCAGCCAAAAACAATACTCCACATTTTTCCCTAATAAGATAGCCATTTCAACTGAAATGAACATACAAGATCAATTGCAGAACACTAACATAAGCATTCAACCGATAAACACACAAACAGATACATTTCTCATGAAACCACCACACATGAATCAAAAAACCTAATCTTTTTAGCATCAAAAGAAGCCATAACACCGAGAAAATCAAATCAAAATACAACAAACAACTGCGATAACTACATTTACTGACACTGAATGAATCAAACCTCAAATCACATACGAAAATGCAGGTAACAGAGGATTGAAGAGATAGAGAGAGAGAGTAAGATGGAGAGAGAAAGTACCTCTCGCGAAGCGACTGCGGTGCACAAAACTGTGAGAGGGTCAGCTAAAACCCTAGTGTGGAGTAATTTATAGTAGCGGGTTGTTTGGTGATAATAAAAAGAGGGGTCACTCGCTTATTTAGGGTTGCCTGTTGGGCTGGGCCCAGATGGGCTTTTTGTATCTGCTTTTGTTGGGTTTCAATGGGCTTGGATGTAGATGTTGTTGGGTCCCTAAGTTAGCAATGATCCAATAGGAATATTAAATTAACTATGATCAATTTTGGAAAAAAAAAAAAAAAAAACTTTTTTTTTAGGGGGATTTTTGTCCTTTTTTTTTTTCTTGAAATAGAGGAAGTCGGTTCAACGGATTTTGAAGTCAAGGCTCTGTTTGACAAATGGCTAGTGACATTGGTTGTTGGCTGATAACTGATAGACATTGGCTGATTGCATTAGTTGCTTTGACCTGCTGATAATAATAATTGTTTGTAAAATATGTTTGGTAAAATTAGTTGGTACCTTGTAAATATCTTGAAATAAATCTCAACGGCCACATGACAACCCAAAAGGTACTCACAGTGGCTTTTCAAAAGTTGGCTTGTGGGATGCCAAAAGCCAACCCATCACCCATTTACCAAGCCCCTTCTTTAACTGATAAACTGGTAAAAAAAAAGCCAAAATTACCAAATGCCTAAGCCAAACACCCTCCATTTTTTTTTTATTATTATTGTTATTATTTTTTTTGAAAACGTAGGGTCATATTTATTAAATTTTGAGTATAGTCTTTGACATTCTTAAAAAAGCGCCAAACTAAGGGCCCGTTTGGCCAAACTTCTCCCAACTTCTACTTTTCCCTTCACATTCCTGCTCCACCTCCCCCTCTTCCACTACCTCCTCCACCGTTTTGACTTTTTTAAAAGTCAAAAGCGGTGGAGGAGGTGGTGGAAGAGGGAGTAGTGAAAAAGAAAAATGGAGAAAGAAGTAGAAGTTGGGAGAAATTTGGCCAAACGGGCACTAATACCGATATTTATGAGAAGGCACTTTCAAATGATTGAAATAAATAGACTTAACCAACCTGTAGTTTAGCTAGTTACTCTTAACATTTAGCAAATTTTTAAAGGTAGAACACATTTTCAATTTGTGTGATGTGACTCTAATCTACGTTCAAAAGTAAAATTGTTTATTTTTGTCATATTATTATACTCCCTCCGTCCCCCATTTATCTTGCGAAAATTGATATGGGGTGAGATTTAATGAGATGTGTTTTGTACAATTTTGTCCTTAAAGGAGGAGACCCATGTGCTTATTATTTCATTATTTCTATTTTTTTGGAGAGAGAGTGATTGGAGAGAGAAAGAAAGATTGTTTATTGTATTGGTTTGTTAGTTGGGGGTATTAAAGGGATGAGTTGGTGATTTGTGTATTTTGAAAGATAAATAAAAGACAAAATTTTAGAGGTTTCTGAAAGATAAATAAAGGACGGAGGGAGTAACAAATAATGTTGATATTGTCCTGTGAGTTTTCAATTTGCTCAACCAATAGAAGATGATTTTCAGAAGTGAATATGGTGTATTGCTTACTTGATATGAGTTTGTTTAACCTTAATTAGAAATCCAACCGTATATGGTCTCCAAATTGTACTAAACACTCTACCCTTGGCATCTTATAGGTACAATAATCATAAAGTCCACAATCATAATTGCATGAAGACTTGACAATCAAGTACCACTAACATAGTAACTTAATCAGCTCAGTTCTTCTATTTTTTTTTATTTTTTTTTTTAGTTTAATTCAATTATCAATCAGTTTAGCTTAGAGTGCTGAACTGAATATATAGACTACATTAAAATATACTAGTAATGTGTGAGAGAAAAAAAGCAGATTGTAAACCATGATATACTAATAAACTGAACTGAAGTGAATGCAAAGCAAAATAATGACCCATTTGCAGTGAAAAAGTCACTTCGTGCACTAAAAACAGAGTCATCCATTCAAAGTAAGAAAGTCACCCATGTATATTGATTTACACAATAGACCAATTCTATATACAAGACCTACTCAAAATTGAAACTCATTACTAATAGTAGTAATATTTTCTCATAAGTCATTATGAAAATTTGATAATATTCCCAAGTTTGCTCGCTAAAACAATATTATTCCCAAGTTGAAAATTATACAACAATATTTCAACATTTGCACTTCTGTCACAAAAATGTGCAGTTTGCTAACGCCGTTAACTTTTGTTAACGGTTTGCTGACGTGGCATTCCTAAAATGTAATTAAGTCTTGAGAAATATTCTTGCGCAACCGTCTAACTGTTAGACGACCTAACTGATGAGTTATTTTTCCAATTTAGGAGTTATTTTTAGTAACTTAAGGTTGACATTTTTACAATTTAGGTCAATTTTATGAAACAATATCCCCTTAGTTGGATCGTCTAACAGTTAAATGGTTGCGTAAGAGTGTTTTTATTTTTCCAATTTAGGAGTATATTTTAGGAGTGCCACGGCAGCAAACCATTAACAGAGGTTAACGGCGTTAGAAAACTGCACATTTTTGTGACAAAAGTGCAAACGTTGTAATATTTTTGTATAATTTTTAATTTGGGAATAATATTACTTTATCGGGTAAATTTGAAAATATTAGCATCAAATTTTCCAAAATATTATTGATCCTAAGAAGAAGAAAAAAAAAAAAAAAGTTTGCTTGCAATCAAAGTTTGCAGATAAAAATAAATGAAAAAGAATTGATAATTGAAGAAAAAAGTGATAAAGTCGGTATAAACATCCCCATGACGTGGAAGAAACAGACGTTTTGAGTATATATTTTTGGCGTGTAATATATCAATCAACCCTTTCTTGCGTATATATAACCCTCCCACCCGTTTCTTCCTCCTCTTTTCTACGCATCATCCTCCTCCTTTCCTTCCCACACACCGCCTTAACAAACAAACCCCCAAAATAAAACAAATTCGAAGCATATTGAGGTCGATTGTCACTTTGTTCGACAACGAACATAAACATGGCGGGATATCAGAATCAAGATCAGGAGCTGACGGAGTTGGATAGAGAGGCGGCGTGGCAGTTGTTGCAGCTTAGCGAAGGCGAAACCACCACCACCACCACCCCGACCGCTAGTAGTAGCTCTGCCGGTAGCTGCTTCACAAGTTTCCGGAACGACGTTGTTGATATTGATAACAGCGACTGCGAGGCGGAAGATCAGAAGAGGAGAAAGAGGATCAGGAGAGAGAATAATGATAATGATGACGAGAAGAAGAAGAAGAAGAAGAAGAATCAGATGATAAGATCAGAAGAAGAAGATGAGGATGATATGGATTTGAAGAGGAAAAACAGGAGGTATCGATCAATCGTTGATTTATACAACTCTACCAAGCCAATATTATTATGTGAATTTATATAGTACTATATATTGATAATTAGTTGTTTAATTTGTTTTGCAATTTAAGAGAGGAACCTCGTTTTTTTTTTTTTTTTTTTTTTNTCCGTATATATGATGATGATAATGATAACAAAAAAAAGCCTAAATTTTGACAGCAAATTTGGTTTAATTTCTGGCTTGCATTGTAAATAAAGCCTAATTCGGATTCGGAATACTTAGTTAATGAAGTTTATTTCTCTTTCTTTCTTTAACTTCTTTGTTGCCTGCAATTTTTCAGCAAGAACCCAGATTTTGAACTTTACCAACAATAGTGCACTTTATATAGATTGTGTAATAACACGAAGAATTTTTTATTTATGTTTTAAAAAGGAACTTTTTAATATAGTACGAGGATGTTCATTAGCTAGTAAAGTAGTTTGAGATATTATTATGCAATTGTGATTCGAGTTTAAAACTCAAATCTGTTTGAAACTGATATAATAATATGTATGTAAGGCAAAGTAGCAGGTTGTTGGCAAATTAAACCAGGTGAGACATTAAGAAGATTTGATTTTCATGAAGCCTTGATCTTGTTTCGAGACATATATTCAAGATAAAACAGTTTACTCTGTAAGATTAGTCTAATTATCAGTTTTTGACACAATACGATAATGTAATAAAAAAATCATTGAGAGATGTTGGAGATTAATCTAGAAAAATTTAGAAAAAATATATAGATATAATTTATGGAATAAATGAGTGTAGGAGTAGATATATGTATGTCTAGATTCTTCTAGAGAAATATCTACTCCTACACTCATTTATATGGAATAAATGAATATAAAAGATTAGAAATATCTAAATGCTCATATATATATGAAGAGCATAGTATAAGAAAATTACAGTTACACAAATAGGTCGTGTCGGGTCGTGTTCGTGTTCGTGTTTTTGTCAAAGTTAAATGGGTCGAAAATCTCTTGACCCAAACCTAACCCGTTACCTTTGATCTTAACCTGACCTGTTAAATAATCGTATTACCTGCTAATAATCTGTTAACCCGTTTAATCTTTTTTTATTTTCTAAACTAGGTAAGAATTAAGAAAAACATACAAAATTTACCTGAAAAGCGAACATCCCTAACCATTTATGATGTAATTAGATAATGTCAAATTCTTAAATTGCTTAAAATAGCTGAAATTATATTATATTAGTCGCTTATTTCATGTTAATTGAATTTAAATTTGACTTATATAATTAAACGGGTCGAAAGTAGGTCATCTTCGTGTTGGAAATCTCAACCTTAACCTAACCCGTTTAATTAAATGTGTTACTATTAAACGGGTTAAAAACTCTCAACACTAACCCGCTATATTCGTGTCCGGTTCATGTCGTGTTGTCGTGTCGTGACATATATATATTTTGACAGCTCTAAATTTAGGTCTATGCGGTAAGTGAGGTGTGGAGACAAGATCCCCCACCAACAAATATTGTTGTAAAAAGTATTTTGGATATCGTGAGTGAAATAGTTTTGGTTTATTGCTATTCTGCTACACATAAATTTCAACAAGAGAAACACCACATAAAATAAAGCTACTAAGAGAAATTTGACCCAAACATGTATAACTCGATTCTAACCAATTTATATTACAATATAATTATCCAACTTTCTACATAATCGATGATACGCTGCAAATAAAAATAGCACGAACATGACACAATAACCCAGTTTTTTTTTTTTTTTTTTTTTTTGTTAATGTCTGTAAGGAGAAATTTCATTCCCCTTGAGCGTGGCTATAGCTAGAAGGCACCTCCTTACGCATAATCTCGGGTATTCCACGAATAACTTTACCAACTTACCAACTCTACTTCTCAAAAATATACTCTAGTTAAATATTGTGCCTTGGCTCGGCAATCACCTTGATGATGACTGTTGACTAGGATTGGGGGTCAAGTAATTCCACAGCAGAGAGTTGTAGGATTATAGCCTTATGGATCATATGTATTGTTAGATTCTACATAAAACGCCACAATAGAATGAAGACTTTACAACAAAGTACCACTAACATAGTAACATAGTCAAGTACTACAATACAAGGTCAACCAAGTCAATTAATCAAACGGTGCACACATATATCCCATTAAACAAGTTTCTATATGACATTGTTTGAACACATAACTTAATTCAAACTCTTGACATACATGTTAGGAATCTCCACATTTTCAAGAAGCATTCAACCAAATTCTATCAAATCATCAAAAGGAATTAAACATTCTTTCTTAATTAGCAACTAACAATTACTAAATGATTAGAATATCCCAACTACTTAATGTTAGACATATAACACAAAATCATATATAAGTCAAATATGAGGTCGGATCTGAATCGAGTAATTACATGTTCATTCTAGGTAGATTTTAGTTACTTTTCAATTACATGACTGTACTTTTTCAATTTCATATCGTTTGAATGCAATCTTCATCAAGTCGAGTCCAGTTTCAAATCATCGACTTTTATAATTATCTACCAAAAAAAAAAAAAAAAAAAAACCTTGTTGCACATCTTAGACATGGGTCGAAAGGCCCAATTATCAGCCCAAAATGCATACCAAAATTTGCTCACCACACATACACCAACACACCCATACCATATTCATACCAATATACCATAACCATATACTACTAGACTTTCTATAACATGCATGTGATGTTATATAAGTATAAATGTATAATTGATACACAATTAGAACTTTCAACTTATTCATTAGAATAACCACAAATTCAATACATACAAAACCTCACCATCACAAAAAGCTCAAACTAGAAAATATATTCCTCAAAAAAAGTAGAAAATATTTTTTTCCCAAACATAGAAAAAAACGAAAAACACAGCTTGCTTGTCTTCAAAGTTTGCACATACACACACACAAAATTACAATTAAAATTAAAAAATAAATAAATAAAATCAGGGATGATATTGATAAAGGCAAATGGGCGAGAAAGTCATATAATAATAAAGTCGGTATAAATATCCCTATGACGTGGATAAAAAAGACGTTATATAAAAAATAAAAAATAAAAATTGTTTTGGCGTGTAAAATTGATTAATTAATTATCAACCTCGTCAATTTAATCCCCGCTTATAAATAAACCGGTACCCCTTTTCTTTTTTCTTCCCATTTTTTCTACGCAATTTATCATCATTGATTTTTTCCCTCTCCAAAAATCAAATAGTTTTTCGAAAGCATATTGAGGTTGATTGTCACTTTGTTCGAGAACATGGCGAGTTTTGAGAATCCGAATGACGATCAGGAGTTGACGGAGATGGATAGGGAGGCGGCGTGGCAGTTATTGCAGCTGAGCGAAGGCGAAACCACCACCACCACCACCACCAAAACCCCAACCGCCACCGCAACGGCTAGTAGCAGCAGCTCCGGCGGCAGCTGTTACACGAGTTTCCGCAACGACGTCGTTGATATCGCTGTCGTCGGTGCCATTACTCTCGATAAGGGAGATGAAGAGAACAACAAGAAGAAGAGAATTAGGAGAGAGAATAATGATGATGATGATGATGAGAAGAAGAAGGAGATAAAAAGATCATCAATGTTGTTGTTATCGTCACCGGAAAAAGAAGATGAAGATGAAGATGAAGATGATGAGGAAGCGATGAATTTGAAGAGGAAGAACAGGAGGTATCGTTCTATTGTTGAATTATACAAGGTCACCAAACCAATATTATGTTGATAGATAGATAGATAGATATATTTTGGATTGATAATTTTTGCTTTATTTTGGGATTTTGAGAGAAAAAACCCTCTTTAATGGTGTATGTGGTTTAATTAGTATTTAGTACTAGCTAGTATAGATCATATATAAATGATGATGATGATCGATGATGATAATTGATAGCCTAATTAATCTCTTGACCCAAAATTTAGGTGTTTAATTAGTTTCTTGTATAAACTCTAATTCGGAATCGATCATATTATTGGAATGCTTATTAATCTGATTAATTGATTATGGTATGGGTTGATTTCTTCGTTTCGGATAATTTTGATCAGCAAATTTTTAGAAAAAAAAAAACCCAGCTTTGATTTTCTTTACCAATAACAACACAATGTATATGGGTTGTGTATTGTTGTTTACTATACTACACAACAAAAGATGTTAAGTTGATTATGAGCCCTTAATCATGTTTTGTTTTATACAATCTACTGTAATTTTTGATAAAATAGTAGAGTTTCGAGTACGTATACATACATCTGATTGATCTCAACTTTGTTGCTAATAGGCTTTTAGTTAGTATATACTGTATCATTAATTTTCTCTCACTGTTTGAGTGAGTGTTTTTCCTCAACAATCTATGAAGTTTGCAACAGTCACAATTTTCAGTAGAGATTAAAAAAACTGGTCAAATAGAGGGTCTTATTTTGTAGATATAGATTATTTATGTTATTATTGGAATTGAGCATCATAGGTAGTGAATAATTTTATATTTTGGCTGAATCAAGTTCAATTCTAGTTTCATGAGGAAAGTTCCTGATTATTGTGTTGCACATCTCGTGACTAACTTATCTATAAGAGCTTAAGGAACGAAGGATTCATAGGAGCGTCCAAATGGTGCGTAATCCCTTTTTTTAGTTCACGAGGAAAGTTACCTATGGCTAGCCTCAATCACAACTGGCTAAAGATCAAATCTATTACAACATGTGAGATCCATGTGAATTGTACGTGATGCATGGATAATTGATTCGTTAGGTACCGTCCCATTATAACATGGTCATTCTACTATTTGCACAAAACATAAGGAGAATGGGAGTGGGTAGGGGGAATAGTTGAGTGTTTAAATTTTTTTATTTCGAATGTGAGAGTGGGATTTTTAAGAGAGCGAATGAGTGGGTTATTTTTTCTCATAATTAATTAATAGTGGAGATAAAATAGAGTTATTTTAATATTTATAAATGTGGAATAGTACAATGGCCACCTAATAGTGGGACAAGCTTATGTATACTATGACCACGTAATAGTGGGACGGAACGAGTAGTAATTAGCTGGTCTCTAGTATTTACAAATAATAGCCAAATGCTGGTATATATTATATATTTTGGACATCAGTAAATTAGTAATACTAGGCAAGCTTTAAATTTTTTGACTAGTTTTTCTTTTTATCCCTTTTGCAACAAATTCTTCTCCAGTGACTAAACAATTCTAAATTACATCTTTGATATTCTTTGTAAACTTGAGTAACAAATCGCAAATAAGTAGTCGACAGATTAGTCGAGATTATTACATATAAATGTTCTTTTTCCTATTAGAATAATTAACATTTAGGAAACGAAGAAGTCCTTTACAATACAATTAAAGTTATGTTCTTATGGTTTAGCACTTACATGTCTGAGTTGCCCTAAAAGGGATAGTTGAGTTGGTCGTAGGGTTGAATTTCATGACGGAGGTTATGGGTTCAAATCCCACTAGGCATTTTTGCTGAGCCTATTTTTCAGTAGTTAAATAAGAGTATCACACCTCAAATAATGAGATTATAAATTACTGATTTTATTTTTTTTATTTTTAACACATTTGTATCTCCGCTTAATTCTTTAAAGACATACTAATATAATACTACTCCTCCATTGTGGTGAGAAATGACACAAGTCACACAACTTAACACCCAAGCTTTGTTTAAACGCGGCTAAGAAATGTCTTTTTCGTGGGTCGAACATGTCTTCGTTTCTTTTTAATGGGATGCTAGCTAATTTGGAAAAATAATGTCATATGATAAGGTAAATGTGCTATTTCTCTTTCTTTCTTTCTTTTGCCTTTTCGTGCCAATTAAGGTTAATGTCTTATTTTTCAGAGTTGGAACATACAATTATATTGTTGCACTTAAAAGTTAGCAACTACTAATCATTTGCTAAAGCTTAAAGCGCCACATTGTAATCTTGAATTAAGCGGATCGGAGTCAAGCGTATGTGATTGTATTCATTATAATGGAAACGATCTGAACCGAATTGACACTATGAATAATACTAGTAATAAGGGCTATGGTTAGCAAAACCCATAATACTACTACTACTAATAATAATAATAATAATAATAATATGTGAGAAAAAAATTGAGAAGATAAGTCAAATATAACATTACCCTTGCAATGGTAATATCAATAAGGGCTGTGGTTAGTTCGATGACAATGGCAAACACAATTAAATAAGACGCCACAGTAGACAATCAAATACTAACAAATCCAAATGACATTGATAAGACAACAAAAGCGGACGCTTGCTTGACCCATCTATCTCACAAAGGAAGCCGTCAATTTCAATGCATGTCAGCATGTCCGGGCAATCAACAAAGCTTACATGAAACCTCAACCCTGTTGTTAGTGCATGTGTGTGGCTCTACAGGAAATCAAAATTGAACTTCCTTGTGTGGCAAGTTTTCTCAATGTACAGCCGAGAATCATCCAACTTGTAGCATCCGGCACCAAATTATGTCTCCGTCAGATGCTAGCTTAGGTTCACTTAAATGAGAGGGCTAAACGATGATAACAGCCGCGCAGACATCAGAGATAAGGCGGGATTTCATGTTTTCCACACGCGGATGCTCCCATCGACTGAGGCAGATATCATACAGTTATCCTTCGGATGATAACTAACACTTGTAACCTGCAAGTTTAGGAATCCAGACCGATATAGATCAATAAGATTAGCATTTCTTGTTGATGGTGCATTCAGAGTTTTCAGACAGTCCAGATGAGCCAAAATAAGTGCATGTAACCAATTCATGTCATATATTAGCAAAGAAAACCAATTCATGTCATATGATGATTGATGACCAACAAGGTCATGCCGGAAAACAAGACCAATATGCCACTTGATTGACCTAGAGTGTATATCAACTACATGAAAGAGGTGTCAATCGGTTTCAAGCTATCAGAGTGAACATTTATATTCAACAAAAAAAGCAATTTGGAGCTAAACTGGTTCACAGTCATCGAACTTCGCCCACAAGAAAACTACCAACACCAATGGTTCTGACAGGCTTATTCACCAAAGCAGTGATACAACTGACAGTAGTGTGCATGCCAGATGAACAGAATTTCAATCAGGAGCATCCATATGAAACAGGTGCCCAATGCCCTAAGTTGCTGAAGAAAACCCAAATGTATAGCACCAATGACAAAAGACACTTCCTGGGGATATGATGAAAAGGTAAGAGAAAACCAAAACGCTCCACAACAGCTCAGGATGGTGATATGCTAGAATGAGCTCAATATTTCAATTATTTCAATGCTTAGAATTGGTGGCGCAACTTGAATTTCATGCACCGAAAAAGGAAAGAGCATCCTACTAATCTACTATACAATATCAACCTTTGCACGATGTTCACTACATTCATCCTCCAATACAATCTTGAATCTGGAACTACCAAGACAGACCTTGATGCATAAATCAGCATAATCTAATACAAGCTCCAGAAAAGGGTTTAGCCAACAGGTACTTAAAAGAACTCTAAGATTACAAGTGGATGGCTAAGGGCAACCATTTCCAATTTCTGAGACAATCTCTAATGAAACAAAAGAATACATGAAAGGTCATTTTGGGAGCTGAAATCCTGTGTGTACATTGAGGGAGATTTGTTGGAAAATCTTCATTTATCTCTATCTATCTATTTTCAGCTCAATGATGTCAGATGGTAACATATACAAATACTAACATCAACAGCAAGTAGTTTAAGTTGTAATAACTCCCAATTTGAGCGGGACACATTCCCCTATGACAGTCTATCTTAGACAAATGTCACAGACCTCAAGAGACAACTAATTTGAAAAGCGCCAATGAGAAAGAATTGTGCGAAACAACAATGGGTATAAGATAAACAACATTACCACTGAGGCATGAGCACGGAATTTTGACGCAACAGTTGCATCCACCAAATCCCAGAAGAAAATATAGCCGTCCTCAGATCCACCAGTCACATGAGCATCACTGTTGGTGAGGCAGCAATCCAGTTTGTATGACTAATGCAGAAACACCAAGGAAAACATTCATCAAGATCTTAAATTTTGAAAGACATAGTGGTAACTGTGGATAAAATCAGAGAAGGTTACAGGAATCCCCAAAAATATGGGTAAGATCAACTAAAATAGAATAAAATCAATGGCCAAACTCAAGATGATATCTATTTAGCATAGAAAGACCGTTGGGATGCACACCTTACAGACATGACCCGTATATTCTTGCAATAGCTCCCCACTAGACCTGCCATTTTACAATCAGTCAATATAACTACCAGGAAAAGATATCTACATCTTAAGTTTAAGGCCTTGTTTGGCAATCAGCTGGTAGCTAGTGGCTGGTAGATGGTTCGATTAGTTGGTTGTTGATAACTTGTTGTATTAGATGATTTGATTAGCTGGTAGCATTGGCTGGTTATAAAAGATGTTTGGTAAAGTTAGCTGGTTATCAGTAGCTGGTAATATATAAAATGACAAATAAATACATGGGTATAATTTAGGTAA
>BSSO01001426.1:0-23723 GCA_030267885.1 Mesembryanthemum crystallinum
GTTTTTCAAAATTAAAAAAAAAAAAAAAAAAAAAAAAAAAGGTTTCGTGATTCTTGAAGGACAAAGTTCAACCCACTGTTGTTTCATCGTCCATTAATTCTAGCAAAACTATAGTGTTACCTTACAAGTTTACAACACATGTATTGGTTTCAATCATCTTCCAAATGTCAGCAGCCAATATTTTAGAAAGAAATCTGTTAATCAAATGATCCTAAATTATAAGCAATAGAACAATCTGTATCCTCAG
This sequence comes from Mesembryanthemum crystallinum, assembly GCA_030267885.1. Taxonomy (NCBI): domain Eukaryota; kingdom Viridiplantae; phylum Streptophyta; class Magnoliopsida; order Caryophyllales; family Aizoaceae; genus Mesembryanthemum; species Mesembryanthemum crystallinum. The sequence goes on from BSSO01001426.1 coordinate 248, forward strand.
GAAGACAAACCAAAGCATACCGAAAGAGAGAAATCATGGGAAGAAAAAGAAGAAAAAGAAACATGTCAGACTGTCACGTGGCTCCTTTTTTTTCTTTTTTTTTTTTTTAGCAATAGAGTTGTTTCTCAGTTTTGACAGAGAAATCAAACAATAATCGGAAAAACTGATTTTCATACTCCTCAAGTAGCCTCTCTAGCAATCTAATCAGTGGTGAGGTTGTGTACATCTTGACTAACCTAGACGATGGCCACGAAACGAGACACATAGTAAGTGTCACTGAATATGTAGCTAGCTATAAAAGGGGAATGGCACTAAGATAGCATATCAAGATTACTATTAGCTTCAAATATCTAATACTAATTCAGAAACAAAATAGCCAAATTCCTTACCTTTGCACCTGTCAAAATTTACGGCCTAATTTGAATTTGACTAGATTATTTACTTGTAGTTTCAAAAATGATTTCATAACATGCTTCTTTTGATAAGATAAAATTGCATTAAAACCAATATGAGATAGTTACAAGCTAGGAGGACAAGGAGTCCTTAAAAGATCTAGGTACACAAAGAATATCTAATTACATATGACCACATTGCCGCTGAATATTAGTGAGTATGAAACACTTGAAAGCCCCCACGGCTTTGGCCAAGAGAGATGACAAGTACACAAAAGCAAGTGGCTTGCCACTCCCAAAAAAGACTCGTGAGTTCCGTTCTAACCAAAGGCACTAGAGAATAGCAAAAAAGGCACACCGCCACAGAAGTCTATTATCCTTGCTCCTTCCCAAACCGACATACCGGGCCAACAGGTGCTGAGAAAGGGTGGGAGGGCAAATGAAACATTCTCCCATATCTCCAAAAAGCCTCTCCGTAAAGCTCTTGCAAAATAACAATGCAAGAACAAATGGAGGCCTGTCTCACTAGCACGATGACAAAGAACACAAACATTCCGGTAGTAGAGCTCAATCACGTCTCGTCTCCTATGCTGGAGCACGTCATGGGTGTTCACCTTACCCAAAGCCAAGGTCCACACAAACGCTCGCACCTTAAGAAGAACATTTGCCTTCCGAATGAAATTAGCCAGGGGTCCTTGTATTCTTGTACAAACATGTTAGATAATGTTGAGTGAACCTGTTATTCTTCTGCAATTGGCTATTGTGTTGATCTTCTCCAAACAGAAACTACCGCTTTACAAATTAAGTTAACCACAGAAGTTGGTAAGCAGAACTTGATGGCTATAGATATTCCTTGCAAATCTTGCAATAAGCCTTTCGCATACTTGCGCTAGCTCTCCTGGGCACTTTTTCCTATCAGCTTTCTGTCTCTTATCCCAAAGGGTAGCCATGGGTCACAAAGGACTTCTGCCAAAAAGTTCACTTTTACATGATTTGATCAAATGGATAAAAATGTTAGAGATACACCAAGAGCTTTACAGATTAAATAGCTTTTTGAAAAGAGTTCTTGTCCCCACACTTGTAATTTCTGTGACAATTGAATTGGAATTTTTTTTTTTTTTTTGGGGATAATAAAATTAGTATTAAACCAAAATAGAGATAATTACAAGCTAAGAGGACAAGGAGTCCTTGAGAGATCTAGGTACAAAAGGATCTCTAATTAAAAGTCACCCTAATGTCGCTGAATATCGGTGAGAATGGCCCCCTTAACGCCCAGCCGCCTTAGCCCAAAGAGAGGCCTTGTACACCACCCAATCCCACACAAAAGCTATAGGCCTAGAAGTCCCAGAGAATATACGAGAGTTTCGTTCCAACCAAAGGCACCAAATAATGGCAAAGAAGGCACATCTCCATAACAACTTGTTATCCTTACCACCTTCGAAACCAACATAACGGCTGTCAAGTGATGAGTAAAAAGAGGGCTAGTGAAACACTCCCCCTTAATGCCAAAAAGCCTCATCCATAAAGAGCGTGCAAACTCAAACTGCAAAAAAACAGATGAAGGCCCGACTCACTGGCGCGATGGCACAAGGCGCAAATATCCAGGAGTAAGGTCCACCCAGGCCTAGGCCTCTTATGTTACAGCACATCATGGGTGTTCACCTTACCCCATACACGGGTCCAGACAAACGCGTGCACCTTAAGGGGAACCTTCGACTTCCAAATGAAGTTGGCAAGAAAGGAAGGATGATGTGAGGGACTGATGAGGTGAGAAAGTAAGGATTTGCATGAGAAAACCCCAGAGAAATACCCCGCAGTCAGTGTCAGCAAGCTAGCTGAGTGGATTGGAGGACATAGAGCAAAGAATTGAGCTCCTCCTCCTCCCAATCAAAAGAGGTTCTCCTAAGATGAAGGTCCCAAGCATCGATGCTACTAGAATGAGAAGCAACAATCGGAGCATCATGAAGAATAGAAAGAAGAAAGATCCGACGAAACCTGGAGGAGAACGAAGAGTCCCCGCTCCAAACATCATCCCATCCCCCAGAACCTGATCCTGACAACCTCACCAGAGGAAAGAGAAGAGTCGATATCTGAGAAATGAATTTCCAAGTGCAAGCATGGGAGACTAAAGGGCCAGCCTAAGCGTCCCACCTGTTCACCGACAAGATGTTTTCAGACACCAACCAACCGACACCTAACCCGCCTTCTACTACACACAAGATCCTAACTGACGAGGTGGTCCCTCTTGTCCCCGATAGTCCCAAGCCACAAAAAATCATGCATCAGTCTCTCAATCTTGTTAGCCACGATGACCGAGATCCGGAAGAGAGAAATGTAGTAAATGGGAATGCTACCCAAACAGGATTGGAGAATCGTAATTCTCCCACCCAATGAGAAGTACACACCCTACCACCTGTCGAGCCGTTTGGCCACTTTAGCCACTACAGGGACCCAAAAGGGAGCAGACCACGGGGGAATTCCCCACGCGGAACACCAAGGTAGGTGAGAGGCCACTGGCTGCAAGAGTAGCAAGCGGACCTAGAGCACTGGACCTAGAACTCTGTCATTGACGTCCACCCCCGCCAGCACTTACCCAAAATCCTTGAAACCACCTCAAAAATCTGAAGAATTGTGAGCACTCTCTTAAAACCTTCCTCCTCCGTTGCCAAAAAAAAGGATCGTATCATCAGCACCCCCGTCTCATGGAACTCCGAAAAAACGCCCACCAGATCATCCTTGACTACATCCTAAGAGTCCTGAAAAAAGGCATTGGTGAAACCATCTGGCCCGGAGCTTTCTCTCTATCCATCCCAAAGACAGCGTTCTTGATCTCATCGAACTCGAAAGGTCTCTCAAGCCACTCCCAATCCTGCAAGGAAATGGGAGCCCAATCCAACCCTTCAATAATGGATCGATCCAAATCCTCTTCTACAAACAAATCCCCATAAAACTCCGTAACCTCCTCACTAAGGCTGACCACATCCGAGATCACCTCACCACTATCTGACTCCAAGTCCTTGATGTAGTTACGCCTTCGTCGACCATTGACCTTAAAAACATCCTAGAATTGGAGTCCCCATATTTAGCCCAATTGAATTTCATTTCCTGCCTTTGACTCTGATTTTCTCTCACAAGAATCTCGTCTAAGTCATTCTTCAACTCTAGGCTTCTCCTAAGCAACCCCTCATCAAGCCCTTCTCAAGCCCTTGCTCACTCAAAGCTCTGTCGGCAACCAAAAGCACCTTAAGGGTCTCTCTCTTCCGACTCCTAATATCCCTAAAGACCTCCTTATTCCAAAGCTTGAGATATTCCTTAACAAATTTCAATTTTCTCATAAAACAAAAACCTCTCCACCCCTCTACCCAACACTCGGACCACCACTCCAAGATTCATTTCCAAAAGTCGCCATGAGTAGTCCACATGCTCTCAAAGTGAAAAGGGGTAGGTCCCTACTTGATAAGCGTCGATTAAATAACAATGAGGAAGTGGTCCGAGCGAGGCATAGAAAGGACCTCTTGCACTAAGGTGGAGAATTCATCTTCAAACTCATTAGAACATAAGTGGTCAATACGAAAAGAAGCAATACAGCGGCCATTCACTCCAAGTGAACTTAGCGTTAGAAAGGGGAAGATCCCGAAGATTCGACTTTGATGAAGGAATCAAAAAGGATCATCCTAGCACTAGAACTCCTTGGCTCGAGCCTCTCCACTGCTACACAAACCACATTGTAAGTCTCCCTCGAGAACCCACCTAGGATTACAGAGGCCCGCTAAGGCAGCAAGCTCCTCGCAAAAAGCAAGACACTCCAGAGCCCCTAAACAGAGGTGATCCACCAGTCACCCCTCCTCTTCACCCTCAGAAGCATGGAAACCGTGAACAACCCGATATGAGAATCAACAATGGTTCCAAACCGGGTGTCCCGCATGACAAGGATGCCCCCAAAAGCTCCTTGAGATGGGAGACTCACCCACTCCTTAGATCCAGATTCCCAAAGACTAAGAACCAAAAAAAATCCCCAGTATCCCGCATCCCGCTTAGTCTCCTGCAACAACACCACAACACCACATCTGGAGAGGCTTTACACACAATTTCCTTAATCAAACTCCGCTTAGCCCCCCTCCCCAAACCATTAACATTCCGACACATAATCTTCATGATCCGCGACCAATAATTCTAAATCGGCTACCATAGAACGCCCCATGGTTGATAGAGGAACGGAGATTCCGAAGCTCCCTAGACACAAGTCTAGTCTTCTTGCAAGAGTGCACCTTAGGAGAGACACACCCGAACCATCTCGCCAGAAGGGCTCCAAAGCCTAAGCCCAAGACTATCAAGCAACGATTGAGTGTCCCGGTTGTCCCCCTTACCCGCTAGTGGGTGGATAATCACAACCCTCCCATCGAAATGGGAAGAAGGCCCTTGGCTAGCACTGTCGACACCCAAACTTGCACCTGAAAAAACAGAAACAGATAGCTCCTAGTCAGAAGAAAGTAATGTAGGTGTATCTAGGCCCGTAGCTACAAGAGAGGAACAAGGGGCAGGGTGCAGAAAGAGGAAGTGTCGGGCCCCTTGGGTGTGTGCCACTGAGAACAATGGACAAGGGAGCATCTTCCTGGTTCGTGCCGCTGGAAGGATGGCATGGTTGTCGAGAATGGCAACCCTCCTCCACTACAACATCTGGCTCTGTGTTTAACACCAAAGTGTTCCTCCTCGAACCACTCAATGACCTACTCTTGACGTAAACTCTCCAACAAAAGCCCCTCATCATACCCACAAAAACTGAGCAGATCGTCATCCTCTAACTCAAAGTCAGCGTAGGCCACAAAATTGCCAACGCCCGCTTGTTGCGACCCAAACTTCGCAAAAGCCTTAACACCCATATCACTCTTCAAGCGATCGAAGATCTCAAGTAACGGCATTGAACTAGCATCCCTCTCACCAAGTAAATGGTTTCCAACAACCGCCATCCATGCTCCCACCTTGGTAATCTCGCTCAAAAAGGGGCTAGAGCTGCAGTAAAAAGATGGGAAAAAATCATGTGACCTAGTGGAACCGGCGCTCGTCAGATTCGGTGTCGATACTACCCTGCGCGACTCCTCGTGCCTTCCCCCTGAACCGTCGACAGTTTTTGCCGCCGTTGTCGCCGCACAAGGGTGGGTGACCCGGAAGCAAAATGTCCCCGTATCTCCTCCGTCGGTTTGGACAGCTCCACCACCCCTCTGGAATTGCCGACAGTTTCTGTGGCCTGTGCAGTCCCTATAGCGGTGGTCAGCCCCACCGGCGTCGGCAAGGTCCTCAGCTCCGGTGGCGGCCGGCACGGTGGGTGGCTGCTTCACACCCTCTGTTAGGGTTTTTCTATTTCTGGCCTGCGAGGCCCGCTCGCTAGCTTGCTTCCCCTTAACTGGATCTCTTCTCAAATTAGTTGCGGGCATACCCCAGATTGGGCCTATAGAAGCACCCTGTCCAGAAGAAGGCAGCCTGCCTCCACCACCACCAACTCTCCCATTACTAAACGCTTGGTCTGGCCCAAGGTGTGAGAAAACTGAAGCTTTCGCCCATGTCCCTCCAAAATTTGATCAGACCCACTCCTTTTAATCTTTCCTAGGACTGCTCCTCTAGCGCCTCAAGATATTCCCTTGGAAGTTTGTTTTGGAAATATGAGCCTATTGAGACCACTGGTCGACGACAGCGTTTGTCTTCTCCGCCACCCGCGAAGGACCCCGATATCTCCACCCAACCTCCGTGGAGCCACGATTCTTGCAGCAAGGGACTCGAGCTCGCTCCCAAACACCTGCCCTCGCAAACTCTTTGGCAGACAAGCCACAGCCACCCTTCTGGCTACTATCTCTCTCACTCGAACCAGCCCTTCCCCGGCGCAAACAAACAATCGCATCGAGCATCGCCATCCACCCGTGCCCTTCGGCCCCTCGGGTATACCAACAGCTGATGCCTGGCCACTGGCCACTGGTAGGAATCTTCTCGAGCACAAGAAACTGGCCACCACATAGCAGCAATCCTCAACGTCAGAATGTAGTCGTTGCCCCGTTGAGTGTGAACCGACCGCTCACTGGCATTTTCGCGCCAAGGGACGTTGTAGCCTTCTCCCACCACTCTAATTCCGCGCTCTTCAAAACACCTCGAACCTTTTACGCCGAACAAGTTCGAATAACCGAACATAGGACCCATCACTACGCAAAGAGAACGATTTCCTATCTGACTTAAAATAGATGGACATAGCTAAACACAGAAATCAACCAAATAAATCAGAAAATTGAAAAACCCACTGACTCTCTCTCTCTCTCTCTAACTCTCTCTCATCTCAGTATCTGAAATAATGACACTATTCTGAATTGATTAATACCCTGAAGCACAGACACCTTGTTTATGCGTCGTATCGCATGTTTGACACCTAAAAGGGCACGACACTCCTAGGAAGCACCTAGGATATGTGTCCGAAACGTTTCTTGAAAACAAATTGTTTCGAGGTAGTAGACAACTCTCGAACACTTCTTGGACACCACTAAGGACACTGTTCATGACTTCTTTCACAGTTATTCTACCTTTTTCCTACTTTGTTTGTCTAATGATGTGATTTACTTTTATCAATAAGTACTAGTTTTGTGGCACACGCTAATGTGTGTGGTTAACACTATAAAATGTAAACAATGATCAAATAAGAAATTCAACAAAAAAATAAAATATACTTGCTTTATAAGGAAACTAATGAAGAACAATCGAGAAAAAAATATGGCAAGTGAACCAAGATTCATTATAGGGAAAATAAGTAAATAAACATGTGGATCGAAAAAAAAAATGAACTTCATTCCCATGGTATGAAATTAGTAATGGGTGAGAACAAAAACAAAAAAAAACAAAAACAAAAAAAAACAAAAACAAAAAAAAAAGATTATCAAAATAAAAATATAATACTCCCTCCGTCCCTAAATAAAAGTGTCACTTTCCTTAAAGGGGCGTCCACAAATAAAAGTGTCACTTCTATATTTGCCCATATAATGACCAATTTTTGTCAAAAATACCCCTCCTTATTTTTTCATTTTGTTTTGGTTTCACATTAAATAAAGGAAAACCAAACCCACTCTTTTACTCCATTGGGCCACTAAATGTTAACCCATTTAAAACTCAGAAATTAGTTCCCAAACCGTTGGGTTTAGGAAGATCATAGAACACCACCTCCTAAAACCAGATCTCATCTCTTCCCCTCTCTCTCTTACCGGGGAGAAAACACCACAAGTCCACCAGACGTTCACCGCGTGGGTTTTCAAGCACTCCCTGTACCGCGTCGTACCGAATCTTATCCTGTCTGGCGGTGGTGGGTTGACTCGGGGGTGGTACGGGTAAGGGACCGAGTTGGGTACGACCTCAGCAAGTGAGTCGTAACTCAGAGGAGCAGCTGGTGGTGGGATGGTGATTTCTTCGTCTTCATCTTCCTCCTCTTCTTGCTCTTCATCGTGCTCGTCTTCGAATTTCATTTTTCGCTTTTTCTTTTTTTTTTTCTTCCTTTTGTTGTTCTTGATGTAATTTTGGGTCTAAATTCTAAGTAATTGATTGCTCTTCATTCACCCGTGTTTTTTTTTTATTCAAATTAATTTGATTGGGTGGGTGCGAAACAATAAGATAAGGTAAGCTAAAGAGGTAAGATTTGTGTTTTGGGGGGATGATGATGATGATGATGATGGATTGGGTTGGGGTGAGAGAGATAGTAAGAAGATGAAACCAATTTTCAGCTCAATTTAAAGTTTCAGATTTCCATCTCCTATTAAATGTAATTTTCAGCCTCTCACAAGGGCCTTTTAGTCCAAAGAAAACCTCCTAAAACAGTGTGCCCGCAAAGAGTGACACTTTTATTCAGGGACAGAGGGAGTAGAAGTTACAGAGTAGGAGATAGAAAAGGGAGTTATCTTAAGTTTTGACAATCAAAGCCTTTTGCTAACTTCCACTCATTGAAATAAAGGTTTAGGAAATAAATTACTACCTTCATTGTAGAACGGAGGGAGTATAAGTGAGGGATATTTTTGTCCAAGGAAATTTAGACACCCAAAGAGGCCTTCTGCCTTTATATATTACATAGATTTAGTTAGCTTATGGCTTGTTTGAGTCAATTATTGTAATCCTTGCTGAATTTGCATTGTATGTGCTGCGATTTTGTGTTCAAGTGAGTAAAAAAATTATTTAATTATATTACATGTTGGATTAATTCAAATGCCATTTTTTTTTTTTTTGTGAATATTTTTCAACACCGTTTCCCAACTGTGTCATGTGTCCTATAATTTGGGAAATGACACTTCCTCATGTCCATAACAGTGTATGCGCTACAATTTACAACTTTTCAATCTAAAAATATCAATAAATGTGTCGTATCCAGAAAGAATTTAGATTCTTTTCCCCAGCTTAATTTGACAGGTTTGATGCAGGCAATACTAACAGGACAAACACTAAGAGCTTAATTTAGAATGGATCCGATGTAGCATGCAGATAGAATTTTTAGAAAACATGTTCTCCCTATTTGCTTGGGAGCAAAGTGGTTTTCCTCGCCTCACTGCTATTTCTCTTCATGTTTTCTAGGAGGCTTCATAATTAGATAATACAATGTAATTGAAAAGCATTATTGTATTAATTTAACACTTAATGTGTTTTCCTCTCTTAAACAAAGATAAATGTTGAAAACCAGAATGTGCAGAATATATGACAGGTGATAGGAAAAATATGCATGCAAGGAGATCTGAGCACATACTCATATTCAAGAGTCTTGGTCCCACAGCACTTGCTCATCAATCTTGCTTAACATTTCATCATCTAGCCGTTTCCAAGTGGTTATTCTCTCCAAACCCATCCAAGTACTCTCCCTCTTCGAAAGCTCAGCCAGTATGACCCTTGCTCTCCGAGGCCAGCCTATCCTCCCATAGCCATGGTATCCAGAACCTCCGCCATAGCAGAACCAAATACCATCCAGTTTCCCACAGAAATCATTGACATGGTCATGTCCAATGAATACAGCCTTTACATTCTTCATTGAAACAAGTGCTTCCAAAACTCCAGAGTTTACAGATGAACAAGCTACAGCCTCTTGGAACTGACCAACGGTCTTTTCAAAATACAGTTGTCTGATTTCGGGGATTGGAATGTGAAAGAAACCCAATGCCAGGGGTGTCTTTCTTGACAAAGAAGAGTCTCCATTATTGTGCTCCCAGCATTTATCCTGTTAGTATCACCTGCAACAAATTAATCAATGAAATCTAAACTTACAAATAATTAAGCATGAACACTAGAAAGAGACTGTTTAATTAGCTAGATGAATACGAGTCTTTTGTTGCAAAATCTAAATAACTAACAATTGACATTGAATAACACCAAGAACAGCATAAAAGATCACGCTGTTTGATAACTAGATGAAGAGGAGTCGTAGTTTTGTCCCGACATCCAAGAAGAGTAATGATTGACATTGCATAACACCATAAATTTCACCACAGTTATACAAACAGAATGGTGCACAATCGAGAATGGGAATTAACTCCAATTCATGACGGAATTAAGACCAAAGATATCATTAGGACCCATCAATTGCATACCATAGTTAAAATTGGCATATGTCAGTCTGCATGACGAACCACATAACTGGCTTAAATAATACTCCCTCCGTCCTCTTAAAACTTCAGCCGTTTCTATTTTGGGCTACCCCAATATAACCTCAGCAGTTCCTCATTTAGACATATTTTACACACAAATTGAACCTATTGCCTCTTAATAAACACAACCAAACTCCTCCCACTTGTGCAAGCCAGGGGCAATTTTGTCTTTCCAAGCCCGGTCTTAATATTTTTACAAAAGGAATTCTTGAAGTATAAGGGGGAGGGAGGGAGTAATCTAAATAATAGTAATGATTTTTTTTTTTTAAATAGTAATGATTATATATGCTTGAAAACTGGTTAAATCTGCTTGTACTCGGACAGAAATAGTCTCTAACATTGGTCAAACTAATCACATAAAAAATTAGTCCCATGCTGTCATCATTTGTACAAAACTGTAATTGGTGGTACGTAAATCTCTGCACCGAGGCAAAGCATGGAAAACTTAACCATTAAGTGAGCTTCCTCGTTATGACAAACTATCTTCATGTAAATATAGGCCAACCAATGTCTACCATTGTTTATCATAGGAGGAACAAAACAACAAACCAAGAATATCGGGGCCTTGGGAGGTTCAGATGGACACAAATTTACCCTTGACTAGTGCACCTTGCAAATAGGCTGTTCACAAAAGACCCCATGTTTAACATTTCAAAAAATCTGAAGTTAGAAAACCATAGGAAATTAAATACAATTGTTAAACAATCTTTGCAGCAGGGACCCCGTGTTTAACACTAGTTTGAACTGTTTCAGACATATGTTTACATTGAATATAAGCAACAGGGAACTTAATTGAAACCATTCGCAAATCCTTTTTCCAATCTTTGTATAGCTCCAAAAATTCTCTTTGGGCACTCTATGCATCGTGAACCTTCTCATGATCAGTAGAAACCATTTGGAAATCCTTTTTTCTATCTTTGTATAGCTCCATTATCTGTCTTCGAAGATGAGTAGATGGATAGGTTCGTGATTGATCTTCCTCTTCCTACATAAAGTTAAACTAGTTCTCTAATATGACCTTTTCATAGTGTGACAGTAGCTTTTTTGTTGCAGTTTTGGATGTCTCCTTTATTCTTACTATAGTGCGACGAAACACAAAAGCATAGAGCCTTCTTTCATTCAACAGCCTGAGCAGTCTTTCTTCCCCCAGTGACTTCCCCAACTTAAGTAAGGTTGTCTAGACTAACTGCTCTCCATACTCTTTATCTTACGGATGGGCTCCTCAAAGTCTCCTCTCATGATGTGAAGGCAAAATCTACAAAAGTTATGTTGACCCTTGAAATGGCTTATGTCATATAAAAAAAAAAAAAAAAAAAAAAATTATTGTTTTCTCCAATCTTGTTAAAAAAGTTTGTATAAGTAATTAGGCCACCTCTCCTGGATGGCTAATTCTTTTACAAGAAATCCTTATTCATCCTTATAGCATCTCACTTGGTTTAGGTCTTTCATTCCACTTTGTCCCTCTCTAGTCCGCACTAAGCTTGAGGACCTCCTTCTGCCAACCCTGAGTATTCAATTCCTAAAACAAGTATCATAGGATTTACACTTTACTTCAGTAATTACTCTCTTAGTTGCCAATGGAATGTCCCCTATTTGCTATATTTTCCTCTTCAAAGTTGATATCATCTAAAACTTTGTTCGGCACTTGCTTGGCTTAACGTTCTATTTAATCTCATTGTTCCAACACTATGCTCCCTATTTTGGCTATAGTACTCCTTTTGAAGACACTTACTTTATCGCAAATGTTGTCTGCATTGCAATCTTGTGGCTTCCTTCTATCAACATCTTCTAAAACAGTTTAGGCAACATCTCATTCATCAAATTTCACCATTTTATTTTTAGGGTAGTTGTGTACAATCCACTTTTTCTTCTGTCTCTTAACTATCACATTCAAAACCAAGAGCTTGTGATAGTTTGTCTATCAAACACTCACTTGGGATCACTGTTCAATCTTCACATATTAGTTGACCATTTTTCCTAAAGGATGAAGTCAGTCTATGTCATAGCGGCACTAATAATGAAGGTAACCAAATGCTTTTCTAGTTTCCTGAAATTGGAGTTAGCTACCATCATATCATAACATACACAAAAGTGCAATGGTCTCAGCCTTGCGCTGATTCTATGGTATCTATGGGGCAATTAAAAGTATACTCCTCTAAAAGCTTCCCAATCTGAGCAAACCTCAAGTCAACTTCTCTAAGTCTTCCCAAAATAGTCTCTTTGTCTCCTCCAACCCATTTTTAGGAGCATAGGCGCTAACTAGGTCTCACTTCCCACCACCAACTTAGTTACCATGATCTTGTCATTAATGCAATAATAATTCAACTAGAGAGTGTCTAGGGACAACTCTATGGTCCTTCCCGACAATATTACTTGCCATGTTTTTGTATCTTCAAAGTTAACCCTCTTGATTACCATAATTTAGAGCCATCAATGCACAAGCCTTAGAATTAACCCAATGACCATATACATGCAATGTTAAACTCTTGCATTATCAATCTTACTAGCAGTGTATTGAAAAGTGTGCCTGAGGCACGAGATGCAACAGCCACACTTTTTTAAGTTACAAGGTGCAGCGATTTCCATGAGGCACACCTGAGGTACATTTTTATAAATAAATAAATAAATAACTCATTATACACATGCCTTCGCCTCAAGCCTTGCACCTAGGGTCCATCAACCCCTATCGCCCCTCTATCACCTGTGCTTTTTAAAACACTTCTTACTAGAAAGAGCGACAATCAACAGATAGAAGGATAAAAGATAAGTAGATATACAGGGGTAATGGAAAATAGAATAAAAAAACAAAGATGACAATACAAAGTGAGAAGGAAGTACTACCACTAATATTAGAAAAGGTAGTATCATATGATTAGTTGGCTAAAGATACAAGAAAGAGAAATGCAAAAAATCACTCAAAAAAGGATTAGAGCCAAGAGGAGAAGCAACTGCTACCTGTTCTCCTTGAACTATACTATGCAACCAATTAAGCTGAGAGTCTTTAATCCACCCATACGTTCGTCTACCTTCCACTGTGGCCCTGTCTCCACTGTCAAGAAAGAAGAGGTTTAAAACACTAGTATTCGCCAGGGGAGAGCCATAAGCACCATGAACTGTTAGATTGTAATTTCCAAATCCCTCAATCTCATTCAGCAAAACTTTCTCTCCACAACCAGAGGGATCCTGCACCAATGGGTTTAACTGAGATACTGAATAATCCATAAGTGAAATTAAAGACATTAATTCCTCCCGATTCATGGTTGATTCTTGATCATGATTTCCTAAAATAGCTGCCCAAGGAAGCCTAGACTCCACTGCAGGGCTAAAGGCTCCAAACAAAGATTCAGCTGCATCTGGTGTGCTTGACCCAAATATATTGTCTCCTATTTGATTGAAACGTGAAAATATTAGCGCCATATACATTTTCTCACATTCTAGTAAACAACCACCGCAACCCCACCCCCAAAATATAAGAGTGAGAAACTATAAAATATCACATCACATATACTCCAATGTCTCTCAACATGGTACTGGAAACAACTTTTGTACGTAGTGTCACCCTATAATGTACAGACCATTTCAAATAAATCCTGGATGGAAAATGCGGCTATTACATACAAGCCAACATCACAGTTGATTCAGACAATTTGTCATTTTGATTTAACTTCTTATTTCCAAGTAGAATCATTTTAGATCAGGGATCTGATGGAAATAACAATTGTGTATCACAGAGGTAAGACTACATAAATTTGTCATCCTTTAATTCGCTTAGGTAACAGCATTATAATTATGCACGAAGGAAAAGCACCACGAAGATGGTAGGGCCGAAGAAAACGGGAAATTGTTTTCTTTTTTTCTTTCCTCTTTCCAATTCTGGAGAAGAGGGGGGTGGGGTAGCACACAAGTAAGAGAACACTCTAAATTTAATCGTTGCACTTTCCATTTGAGGACACTCCAAAGTGCTAGGCAAATATTACTCCCTCCATCCCACACTTACGTTGTCAAACCACCAAAATCCTTATCCCACACAAACTTTGTCAAACCTCATATTTCCCCTACAATTTCCCACATTACCTCCCCCCCCCTTCCTTCCCAGTATCAATTAAATAATAATATCCCTCATCCCACGACCATTTAAATAATCATATCTCCATTCACCTTTTAAATATTTTAATATACACTCTATCTCGCTACCATTTCAATAATCATATCCCTTATCCCACTACCCCTTATTATTCATTCTGTACCAAGGGCACTTGGCTTAATTTTCCTTAATCTTTGTGCCCAAAATGGTTTGACAACATAAGTACGGGATGAAGGGAATACTTAATTTTTCTTTCCATGTTTTTTTTATTTTATTTTTTTAATTTTTTAATGATAACCTTCTTCAAAGCTGCCTTCAGCCTCCTTATGAACAGCAATCGGCCTAGTAGCTTAAAAAAAGGAATACGATTAATAACACCCATGTACTATTAGTAGCAAACATCAAACATGTACCAGATAAAAGAAGTGAAAAGACATGTGGCTGTACAGCAACCAACACTGGGCAAGAGGAAATCACAAACATTAACCGAACAGGATCTCATGATCCTCAATATTTCAACTTGCAATGTAACATTAATAGCATCAGTTTCTAACAATGGCAGAAATATGCTTAACTTGCTAAACTTATCAAAACTCCAATAACAAATCGTCATCTGAAATGCAAATACCATGAAAGGGAGTAAATCACCTTGCCTAGCAATAACAAAAAGGTAAAAAATGAAGGGATAAGATCTCGACCACACTCCTCAAAATCAATATTTAACTTGCCAATTTCCATGTTTTTTCCAATTTAAAACAAAAGCAACCTCACATAGAGCTAATAATTGCCATATTTCCAAATTTGTACAATTCTACCCATTAACGATTTATTACTACCAATTATATTACAAAGGAGAATTCAGGTTTTCCCAGCTTCAATCACACTGGTTGCATTCAATATCTCCCCTTACAGCATTATAAAGCATCTATCTCTAGCAAAAGCAACCTAACACTCCTTAAATTTAAAAAGTATTTAACTTGTCAGTTTCCATGTTATTTCCAATTTAAAACAAAAGCAACCTCACACAATAATGGCCTAATTTTTCAAATTTGCCGGAATGTTTGAAAACCCATTAACAATTTGTTACCACCTACAGTAAATCAAAAGGGAGAAATCAGGCTCTCCCAGCTTCAATTTTATAAAAAGAAAAAAAAAAAACACGACAAATGATTTATTACCAGTAAAAGCGATAAAATCAGGCTTCTCAGCTTCAATCAACCTGCGAACAAATCGAGTGGTGTTAAGATCGGAACAATACGCAAACTCCGAAGCAGGAACATCTCTGCACCTCGTCACCACCCCTTGGCCGTAATGCATATCAGCCACCTGAACAAACAAACAAACATCAGTTAAAAATGGAGGAATTTGTTTGCTTGTTGTTTGATTGGAGAAACTCAATTCGACTTTTGGGGGAAAAGCATAATCAAGAACTAACCTGAAGGATCTTGAAAGTGCCGTCATGGGAACGGAATCGAAGAGGGAGATCAGGCGATGATTTCTTGAAAGAGATGCGATCGAAGTTGAGTGTTAGAAGATGATGATCAAAGAAGTGATAATGGATAAAGTAGATTGAAGTGATGAGGAAGATGAAGAAGATGATAGTAGCACCCCATCTTTCATTACTAATATTGTCCATTTCATCTGCAACTGATGAGCAAGACACCCACCCAAGGATACTTACTACTACAACGCCATTTACTGGGCTTTTTGATACTTTTTCCGACCCAAAATGAAAGTTAATTCTAAATTTCGCCATAAAATATGTGGAAATGGTCAGTCCTTATATTGTACCCCCGTGGTACAATGCTATCTCATACCCCCGCCTTTTTTCAAGCCTATGAAGTTAGGCTTTTTTTTTTTTTTTTCCTTCCTCTCTCTCTTTCTCTCTCCTTCTTTTTTACGTAGTTGCTCATCTGAAAATCTGCTCATTTCGTTTATGTTCCTTGTTGCTCATTTACAAATGACTATTTGCTCATTTCATCACCTGAGTATTGTTCATTTCGTTTTAATTACCTGCTCATTTGAAAAAGTTCTCATTTTATTGCTCATTTCGGCAAAAGATTATTGCTCATTTCCTGATACCTACATGCTCATTTTTTTAAAAAAAAAAATTGTCTAGAAGGTTGTATTTAATTTCAGTCTCAGTGGCATATTTCAGTGACAATCCTTCAAAACTCAAAAAATTGAAGAAAAATCAAATAGGCTCCCCACCAACAACTACAACAACAAAGAGTACTCAAATTTAATTTCAGTGGCCAACAATCCACTACTTATGAGCAACTGTTTGTTTCCACTCAATCTGCCGTGATTTGAACTCGATTTTTTGGGCAATGGCATCGAAGTAGCATTTTAGATCCTACCATTTTTGGTGAGTAGCAAGAGGGTTGGAGTTCGACAGAGGGTGAATGGCTTCTAGAATTTGGCGAATGTTTAGCAGCAGTTGTCAAATGGCTCGCCATTGATGATTCACCATCGCCAGAAATTGAATAAGTCGGCATTATCATCGACCCATCGCCGAAACACTTTTCGCCGGATCTTTAAGATCGGACTGGCTCAATGATACTGAGGTCGACTCCTTTTTCTTCCGCCATTTCAATCGCTTTACTTGTAGCAGATGAGAGAGAGAGAGAGAGAGAGAGAGAGAGAGAGAGAGGAGAGAGGAGAGAGAGTTTTGCTAGTAGGTTGTTGCGAGGAGAGAGAAGATGGGTCAGGTTTCTGAGTGAGGTAAGGGGAGAGAAAGCCCATTTAATGATTTAACAGAAGGAAGCCCACTTAATTAAAGCGGGGGGTACCACATGCATTGTACCTCTGGGTGTACGGTATAATTTGTATGGAAATGGTAAATAGCCTTTGTGTTCATATTTTATACAGTATAAGGGGAAATTTATGGTGTACTATAGTTTACACGTTTTTACAGTGTATATCGTATCTTAACTTTCGGAAAGGAAGGTTAACTGTATATTGGTTTATAGTTTGATGGGGTTGTATGGACCATCTTGGCCCTATATTTCCCCCTTCCCCAACAGTCATTTGGTAGCCAACGTCTACTTTTTTTTTTTTTTTTTTCTATATAACCCCACACTCCAGGATTTTTTTTTTTTTTTCACTCTTAAGTTATTCCCCTAACCCTATGTCTTTCTCCTTTGTTCTTCTATTATCTGTTTCTCAATTTTACCCTGCACCCCTGTACTTTCTTTTTTTAAAAAAAAAAAAAAAAAAAATCTAATCCTAGTGTAAGTCTGTGAGAGTTCCTAATAAATATGCAAGTACAAACCTCCCAAAAGATGTAGCATTATGTCCTCAAATCGGCGGCAAATTCATATGTGCTATACTACAGATGCTACAAATGTGGTTACTTTCAATGGGGGCAAGCATATTCAAATGGGCAAGAGTCAAGTGGCTCCATCACAATCAGTACTTTGAAAAAGAAGAACAAGACGAATCAAGGGTTGTGATACAGGAGATTGTTGAGTTGAAGAAGCAATTTTAAGAGCATGTGAAGTTTATGTAATATGCAATGAAAGTAGGAGTTGTAATGTTCCTCTACCTTGTATTTGTTGCTATGAAATGAAATGAAAAGAGTAGTACAATTTGAATAATAGCTCTGAATTCACAAGAAACTCCTCTATTTCAGGAGTAACAATTGTGCAATAGGTTTCTTCACATAATTTATCCACCAATTAACAAAATATTCACTAACTCCCCAAAATGAAACTCTTAACTTATGAAATAAACCCACCAATATTTCCAAAATATTACCAACTCCCCAAAATGAGACCTAACACCTAACTATGTACCTCACTTTTTGGAAGTGCTTTCATTAGCCTTGCTTTTCTTTCTTGGACCTTCTTCTGGTTTCCTTGCTCTTGTCTTTCTCTTCGGTTGTGACTTTGCACTAGTTTTAACAGTGGCAATAGATCTAGTTGCAGCAGCAGTAGTAGAGGGAAGAGGGAACATCAGCAACAATTGTGGCAGCCAATGGACTAGAAGTAGCAGCAGCAGTGGATGTACTTGCTTGGTAGCAGCTTCTTTCAGTTGCCTAGCAGTTTGACCCCCCTGCATGTCCTCGATTCGTGCCCCAATGTCCCACAAGTGGTGCATTTTGTTATGGTGGCTCTCTTTCCTTTCTTTGGCTCATGAGCTGCCCTTCTCCTATTTCTAGGTGGCCTACCAATTCCTTTTTTCACAATAGGGGGGTTAATGATAGGGAAGTCAAAAGATTGTCAATGAGTGTGGTCAGGCATGGGGTGCATATATGCTCTTCATATGTTAGCTTATAACTTGCAAGGGAGAAGAACTTATGCACATAGTTTAAAGGCTCCTCCCTATTGTGGTATATGGCCTTAACAACATGTTTACAAGATATTCCAGTCACTTGCCACTACCCACACAAACAATACCATTGGCTCAATTTAACACGAAACCAAAACCTGCCATCATGTACTTCAAACTCCCCACCACCAGCCTTTGTGACCCTACAAACCTAAAGTCTAAATTACCGACTTCTGGTTTTTATTTATTTATTTATTTATTTATTTTTTTTTTTTTTTTGCAAATTCAGTCACTATGTTAGCTGTCCCTCTCCAATTTCCATAGCCCTTTGTCCCCTCTCAGCAATGAAGTTCATGTACAATGTCCTAATGCTTGAAAAAAAATAAACAAAGAAAATCAGAATTGAATGAGAGAGAACAAAAAGTGGAAATAAGGAATATAGAATAGATGTCCAAAAAAAAAAAAAAAAGAACAAAGGGAAAGTAGAAAAACAAAAAAGAAAACCAGAAGTGAAATGTAAAAATTACCTTCCAACAGTGTCATTGGGTAGTCTCTCAAGTGCTTAATTTGAGCATTGAAAGACTCTACAAAATTGAAAGTGTTGTGGTCACAACACACTCCAGCATCAAGTGTGTGCTTAAACCACTGTTGAGTGATTTCAAAAAGCCAATATGCTGCCGCTACATGCTCTTGGGCTATTTTCTTTATTGCCTTAGAAAATACATACTCATTGCATGCATTTGCTGCCATCCAAAATATGTCATGGAATGCTGCTCTAGGCCATTAAATCCTGAAGTTGTTGTACAAGTGCAATGTACAACTTCTCCTAGTAGCTCTAGGGAATTCCTCATACAATGCCTTGTCTGTTGAATCTTATATATGAACTAATCATTAATTTTAAACGTTGTAACATAGGTTGGATATTGGAACTGATCTTTATATAACTTGGATAGTTGTATTGTCTTGCTAGAGACCAATTATAACTCATGGGCCCAAAAGAGTTTTGGACTTATTGCCGCGCACATTAAGTAAGCCAGCAGGGTCCACACTTAACATTCTCGTTTTATTAGGAGGGCCTAATTCGGATTAGGCCCATCATGCACTTAACCTAACTACCTCCTTATATATTAAGGCATCTGATCATTTAGGGTTTACACGTGATTAATCAGTATTCACAAAACCCTAACTAAGTGTAATCAGAGTAAGGAGAGCGAACAAAGGTTACTGATTAGGATCTTGTACTAGCATACTGACGTGCGCAATCGAGGCTGTGTGTGGATACCAGTTGGGGCACGAAGTTTGATGTGGAGTTCCAATCCTAACCACTGTTCCGCCAACCAGCTGCCAAAGGAGTTAAGTAAAGGTTTGAACTTGATAATTGATGTTAGTATTCGCATGATTTTCTAGGCTTTTCGAATTTCTATTAGGCATGTTCATCCATGTTAATAGTCAGAAATTCCTTCATTGTCAACACCCTACACACAGAGATTCCCACTTTAAATTAGCAAATAAGGAACGATCAAATAAAATGAAAGTGAAATTAAATAAGAACAAGGTAGTTACCTTTGGTCTCTCATTGATAAAACACCAATCTGCCCTGTCACATCCTTGTTGATGCATTGCACTTTTGAGACATTTGAAGAAGTATCTCCATCATTCAGTTGTCTATGCCCCTACCATAGCAAATGCTATGCAAAACAACTCATTGTTTGCATCCAATGTCATGGTAGAAAGTAATACCCCCTTGTATGTTTCCCTCAAGTGGCACCCATCCACACCAATAATAGGCCTACACCTCCTCAAAAACCCTATCATCTGTGCGTGCAGCCATAGAAATGAAGATTGCCTTGAAGTGGAACAACTTATTAGTGATGGGTTGATGCCAAGTTATAAGGGAAAATGAAGCTGGGTTTGTGATCCCCCATTCTGAGTTGCGATTGGGTTTCTCTCCAACCTAAAACATCCTTCATGCTGATCATTGATGCTTTTAATAACCTAGCTCTTGCCATCAGGGAGGCAGGAAGCATGAATCCTCCACTTGCAACCCTTAATCAAACACTCGGCTTTATATCTTAGGCTCTCATCTCTAACGCGAACTAAGGAAAACCCCTCATGTGTACAGTATTCCCTCAAATCCTCCTTAAATTGCTCCTTAGACAAGAAAATATCACATTGCTTAAGCCTTAAATTTAGCTCTCTTAAACAGAGTACCATTCTTATACACACACTCTTTCCATGTACTCTGACCCATCAAAACATTCCTCAAAGCCTGTGGGGTTGTCATCATCCTCAACAAGTTTCGCTAGAGCCACAAACCATCCTCATCACTCTCAAAATCATTATCTGAATTACCTTAATCACCATCATTAACCTCAAAATCAAGGTCCTCACTATCTGTCCCATAATCAATACTATTCTCACCCTCTAACTCTGCCTTCATGGTAAAACTTCTTCTTGGTCTTCCCTTACCTCTTTCCTCATGATTCTGTTCATTTGCATCTGCCTCACCCTTTTGCTTAAGCACATATCTTTGATACTTCTTAGCTGTGCTCTTAGGAATCTTTCTTGGTTGTGCAAGAGTTGCCTTGGACTTGGCGTGGGTTGTAGGGGTAGGATTCGGTTCTGTGAGTATGGCTATGGGTTTTGTAGGTGTGGGATTGGGTTATATGGGTGTGGTAGTGCTTGTGTGGGTATGGGAGTGGCATGTGTGGGTGTGGGAATGGGTTATGTGGGTGTGTGAGTAGGTTGTGTGGGTGTAGGAGTGGCTTGTGTGGGTGTGGCAGTGGGTTCTGTGGGTGTGTGAGTGGGTTTTGGAGGGTTATGATAGGGTTCTGTCGGTAATGTGGTGGGTTCTGGAGTGTTATGGTGGGGTTTCGTGTGTGTTGTGGTGGGTTCTAGAGGCTGAGGATAGGGTTTTGCGATCTTTGAAGGAGTTGTAGGGGTCGGGGCTGTGTAAACGTGGGGTTGGGGTTGGGGTTGAGTTGAGGAATGAGAGGGGGTTTGTATTTAGGAATCTGTTTTTGGTAATTGGGTTAGAGAATCATCAGGTGGTTGGGTAGCCAATGGCATAAGGGACATGGGAGGTGAATGATGTGTAGGTGAGGCTTGTGAATGAGGTGGGGGCGGTGAAGGGTCTATCTCCTCATCTTATTCCTCAAACTCATTGTAGATGGTCACATATTCCTCTAATTCTCCATCTTCATTGAGCACATGTATCTTTACACCTAGTGGGGCAACACATGAGGACTGTTTCTCCAATTCCTCCATTTCCTCTCTTTTCTTTCTTTCTTCCTCTTCCTTCCTATCCTCTATTTCTTTTCTTTCCCTCTGTTTTCTCTTCAAACCCATGGCAAGGAAGAAATTTAAAGGAGGGTTGTTTGTATCCTCCATGACAATCTCAATATCATCATTCCTCCCAAAACAAAGACCAAATATTTTCATAAGTTTCCCATCATCAATCAACTCAAAATCTTCTCTTTTGTCCTAGAGTGTTTGTACCATAATCTAAACTCCTTAGGTATGAACACATCTTATTTTAAAGCCACTTCATCAAAATCTATTACTAACTCCATATAATTGATCATTAAACTATCTTCAACCTTAAAATCAAATTTCTTCCCATTGTAATAAAAACCAACCAAAATTTCCTCATCTTAACAACCTTTTACAGCAAACAAAAACAAACAACATAAAACCCATTTAGACAACTAACAAATAACCCAATAATTGAACCTTAATAAAATCAAACTAAAACTAGGGCTTATTTCAGCAATAAGAAATATGCAAAACATATATATAGAGCTAGATAATAAAAAATCCAACATACATTCACATCATCCACATCCAATACCTCCATTTTAACAAAGACCCATGAATAATAGTTAAGCAAAAGAACATCAAAAGATACCAATGTACACATGCATACCATAATCAACAAAAAAACATATTTTCCATCTCAATTTCACCTCATAATGTTCGAAATTTGAGTAAAACAGAGCAGGGGAGGAAAGTTTTGAATTTTACCTGCTGATCAGTCTTCAACTTGATCCAAATGCAAGCCCGACCATACCTCAACCAAGCAGAAAGTAGCTTCAAGCTCCTTTATTTCCCCTACCAACACGAAATTAACCAGATCTAGGGTTATGCTCTATCGGGTTAAAACCTTTGCTCAAGGAAAGAAAGAAGAGAGTGAGTGAGGTATTGTGAGGTATTGTTTGAGGAAAGGGGTTTTCCATCCAGATGGGGGGTACAATTGACATTTCGCATGCCACTTAACGCTAAAGTTGACGGCCGTAAATGCAAGCATTTGCATGTGTTGTACATTTATTTCAATTAATAGGGGTACTATTTGTACTCCACCAACTTCCTTGTATGCGCTGAGAGGGGTACACCATAAAATTTCCGTTTATAAAAAGGTGATTAGAAAGAAGGCTATTTGGTATCTATCTGAAAGAGAGAGATTAACTTTTTTTTCTTCTTTGAAAAATTAGAATTAAAATTGATAATCCCAAATTTATGCCATCTTATAAAAATAATCACAAGTTGGTAAATAAATAAAAATTTTGAGGTTATGACACTGAAACAATTTCATGAGACATGTCGGATTCTCAACTCTAATTTAAAAGGCTCATTTCTTACTGTCTTATATGGATCTGTCAAATACGTTGACCTAATGGGTTTTAGGGCAGGATATTTGGAGTTTGACTTGCGTTAATCTCGCACTTATTTTTTGGTCAAATTTAATTTTTAACTATAATGTCCGAGTTATAACTGAGTTAATAGGACCCAAAAAATTGGGTCGGGTCAGCTTTTGACATGTCTAGTATAACTTATACTGAAAATGATTGTGTGAGAAAGACCTATTGGAAGCTGATGATGGAAACAATTTTGTCTTCAAATTTGTTTGTTTGAACAAATTTTGGAATAGAGGGATAACTATTTAACTATGGTAGTAGGATTCTGTTGGTTGTCATACTTGTAGAAATGTACTATCTCCACAATGATTCTTAAGACTTTTTGTAACATTTTTTTTACCTTTTTTTTATTGCATTTTTAGTTTTTCCAAATAGAATTTCATTCGCGTA
>BSSO01001427.1:0-23721 GCA_030267885.1 Mesembryanthemum crystallinum
GTTGAATAATAAGGTTGGAGATTTAAGGTTTTCGGCTGAGATTAGGTTGATTTCTAGTTGAAGTTCTTGGTTTTTAATTTTCTTGAAGGCATCCATAATTTTGATGGGGGGTGGATAGCTAGAGAAGATCGATAGTAATTAAGGGAGTAAAAATGAAGAGTATACGACTATATGTAGTATCACTTACGATGCATGATTGAGTATTAGTATTTATATATATATATATATAAGGGGGTGTGGTATTCTCTTAAATCCTAATTGACTTCTATGTCGTTGCCTTCAACTACAAGTCATCTTAGTTTCCTAATAATGAAATTCTTTAGCGGGTTTACTAACAGCATTATCTATCTTCCATTTACTTTCGTTTTGGTTTCTAGATGGGATCACCACAGCTTCTAGATCCAATTCTAATTAATAAACACACAAAGCTTTGTTGTTTTAATTAAAGAGTATTTAATTTTCTTATCGACTGGACCAACTGATCCAATGTGCTCGACCTGTACCAGGTCCCTAGCAGCCCATTCGCGCAATTGTTGTAAAAAGTCACCCTAAGCCACTTAAAGTAGTCGATAAATTACAAAAAAGTTACCATTGGCTTAGGTCGTCTAATAGTTAAACACTTCACAAATTATCATATCAGGCGGCTTGATATATCAAGCGGATAGTACTGGTGGCATGTAAAATGGTACTGGTAAAACAAAAATGTGTACAGACGACCCAAAAACTAGTATTACCTTTTTTCTCAATCAGTATCACTCCAGTACTGATTTTTACTTACCCAATACCACTTTTTATTTGTCCAGTACTCGCCTGATATATCAGGCCGCTTGACACAAGAGTTATTGTAAACAGTTGTACGGTTGTACCTAAGAATTTACGCAAATTTGTAGGTACTCTCAGAGAACGATGACATATGCACGTGGGCCCCACGTGCCTAATAAAAATATTATTATTATTATTATTATTATTATTATTATTATTATTATTATTATTATTATTATTATTATTATTATTGAACACAAATTCATAACCGCTAGACCATAAATTCATGATCCACTATTTATGACTTAGCGAAAAATAAAATTTCAAACCTTTTTTATTTTATTAAAAAAAATTAATTGATATGTTGTATAGATTCATAACAATATAACCAATAAGTGTAAGTTCATGACCACCTATTCCTTATCAAACTTTTTTATTTTTCGCCAAAAGAAAAATGAAAAAAATCGTTAATTTTAACTATAGATTCATTGTTATATTGTATAGATTCATAAGCATAAGTTCATTATTATCTATTCATTACTTTTAAAAGAAATTATCAAACTTAAAAATTATTTTTTTCTTTATTTGAAAATTGAAAAAAATCAATATTGACTATAGATTCATTGTCATAAAATGTAAATACAAATTCAAAGGACCATTTACCTATCGAATAATTTACATATATGATAACAATATATGTAGTTGTTATGTGTTCTTTATTTATGAACGTGTTGTTCACCATTTATATAAACCTTTAAATAATAATTATTTTTTGAATCTTATGATGTGTATTCGTCGTGAACTTGTTCAGAGAACAAAAAAAGGAAAAAAAAAAAAATAAAAAGGGAGAAATGATTACTGCGCAAAAGCAATAGGAAGAATACAAAATTTCATATCAGTCCGACTAATATATCAGGCGATAGTATTGATGACCTACAGATTGGTACTGCCGATCAAAAATTTGGTACTGATATAGAGAAAAAGAGGAAGAACCCCTTGTTTGGATAGCAGCTTTTAGTAGTAGCTTTTTCCTATAGAGGTTCAAATGTTTACTAAACATAAGCATTGGCGAAAAAGAGGAGGAAAAAAAAAACGAATTTATTTGGATAGCCAATTAAGCTTATATATTGAGGAGCTGGTCCATATTAGCAATAAGCTAGTCAAAACAGATACTTAAATGGAGTGAATTAGATTATGAATGGTGCACCAAAAATAAATAATGTACTCAATGCAAAATAATAATGGGTAGTTAGACCTTCTTAGTGCCCGTTTGGCCAAACTTTTCTCGACTTCTATTTCTTCCCCCATTTTCCTTATTCACCACCCCCTCTTCCACCACATCCTCCACCATTTTTGACTTTTAAGAAGTTAAAAGTGGTGGAGGAGGTGGTGGATGAGGGGGAGGTGGAGAAGGATTGTGAAGGAAAAAGTAGAAGTTGAGAGAAGCTTGGCCAAACGAGCCTTTAATTTGATCGACCAACATCAATTATAGTACATCATGCTTCGTTCCTTTTAGATATATAATATTTATTTGATTGCTCCCTAAAATGAAAGATAAAAAATTAGATTGCTACTTCATGCATCAAAATAACTTGTACAGTATATTTTATTTTTTAATTTG
This sequence comes from Mesembryanthemum crystallinum, assembly GCA_030267885.1. NCBI lineage: Eukaryota > Viridiplantae > Streptophyta > Magnoliopsida > Caryophyllales > Aizoaceae > Mesembryanthemum > Mesembryanthemum crystallinum. Next base: position 2,384 of record BSSO01001427.1, read on the forward strand.
ACAATAACTTGTATGTGCATTTTCTTTTGGGTCATATTTTGTTAGAAAGGTTGACAAAAGAACCTCTTAATAAAGCAAATAAAATAAAAGCACTTAAGTACTATACACTCGCTAAGTGCCCCTTAAGGAGGGGTAGTATTTCAATAACTCCACCCTTACCTTAATCTAGGTGCAAAAAGCAAATGCACAAGTAAATTTAATTTGGACTACCAGATATAATAATTGTTTTGTTAAATTTATTTTAATCATTGCTTTTCTAAAAGAGAAAGTATTACTTGTAAATCTCGAAATTAATTTTCTTTTAACATGCTCTGAGGGCAACATCTCACAATTTAGGTTAAGGTTATAAAGATACGCCAAGTTGTAAAAATTCACCCCTAACTCACTAAAAGTAAGTAACCCATAAATTGTAAAAAGTCATAATTGGATTGAGGTGGTCTAACGGTTAGACGGTTGTACCCAAGAATTTGCGTCGCAAGTATTAATCATGGCCAACTTTTTTTTTTTGATAATTATTAGTCTTGACCAATTAAAGATAAAGATAAAATACAAAAGTTATTACCAAACAGCTAAAAAATATACCATTAGCACCACCTAGATACAACAACAGATAGATCTAAATAAAAAATAAAATCACTTATATACTAGTTGATTCCCCATGCTACGCACGAACTCATTCTATGTCTCGCGGTCAATTACTTGTATAATCATTTTTCGAAATTCATATATACACTTCTTACGGAACTAAACATAATAATAAAAAAATAACAAAATTATGACTTAGTAAAATTATCTTCTGGTGAGAGCGGAAACGATTTTTTCTTCATATATTTCAACAAGGCATCAACCTTTCGCTCGTCAAAGTATTATAATTTTGGCGTAATGTTCAAAAGAATGATTTATACTATTTAAAAAAATGAAAATTATATGTGATCCCACATGACGAAATCACCCAAAAGCATTACTTGTCTTGCTTTGCTCCAAAAAAATATTTAAAGATTTATGACCTTCGTAGCAAACCATACTAATGATACTTGGACAAAAAACTATTTAATAAAATTCTTAAGCGCTTTTATGTGCTTAGACATTGTAGCTTATGATATAGTAATACTCCCTCCGTTCCTAAAAAGTTCTATCATTTGCTTTTTGCACAACAATCAATGCAAGCTGATTTTTGCATGTGCTTTCTCCTTTTGCCCACCACATTATTGGTTATCACCACAAATTTTTTACCCAAAAGAGATATGATAGTGTTTTTGTGAAAAATATACAAGTATAGAATAAAATCTTTTAAATATTACCACTTCATTTATATTTTAAGTATATTTATTGATCTTATAAAGTGTTATTTAATATAGAGAAACTTAGAGTTGGAGATCTTAAAAGACACATAGGAAAAAATAGAAAAAAGAAAAGAGCTAACAAATGTCAAGTGGACCAATGATATAATGATACCTAATAAATCCTTATATATATGATAGTGGCTAACCCTATATCCACTTAAGACTCTTTCTTTATGGAGTACTAGATAATACACTAATAAAATTTTATGGTGTCTTTGATACTCTCTTCGTGTCAATAGGTTCTTTACGCTGGACTTTTTTCGGACTCCAACGCAACACTTTGACCGTGAATAATTATAATTATATATAAGTAAAAATTATAAATGATGATATTATGAACGTAAATTCTACAACCGTTTAACCATTAGACAACCCAATCCAATTGTAACTTTTTCGCAATTTATCAGCTACTTTAAGCGGATTAGGGTGACTTTTTACAACAATTTGGAGAATGGGCTGCGGGGGCATGGTACAGGTCGAGCACACACTGGAGTTGATCCAGTTAACAATAAGAAAATTAATAACCCTTTAATTAAAACAGCAAGCTTTGTTGTTAATTAGAATTAGATCTAGAAGCTGTGGTGATATATATCGTTTAGAAACCAAAACGAAAGTAAAAAGAAGAATGATAGTGCTGCTAGTAAACGCTAAAGATTTTCAATATTAGGAAACTAACATGCCTTGTATTTTAAGGCAACGAAATAGAAGTCAATTAGGATTTAAGAGAATACCAAAACCCCTATATAAATATTACTCCATACATCATGCATGGTAATAACATATAGTCAGTCAGTCAGTCATATACTCTTTCATTTTTACTCGTCCCTTGCTATCTTCTCTAGCTATCCACCCCCCATCAAAATTATGGATGCCTTCAAGAAAATTAAAAACCAAGAACTTCAACTAGAAATCAACCTAATCTCAGCCGAAAACCTTAAATCTCCAACCTTATTATTCAACCTCAACCGTCGTCTCCGAACCTACGCCATCGCATGGGTCAATCCTCAGATCAAAATCCGAACCACAACCGACCGGCTCGGAGGGCGGAACCCTAAGTGGGGCAATAGTAAGTTCGTCATCACCGCCACTACCGAAGATGATGTCGTCAACGTGGAGATCTACGCTGTAGGCATCTTCAAGGACAGGCTCATTGGCACCGCTCAAATTCGTGTCGGCGACGTGGTTAGTAAGACCGGAGGATATTGTATCTCCTCGATTCCTGTTTACCGCCACCCCTCCTCTAAGAGTGGAACCTCCCACGGTATTCTCAAAGTCGGGGCGCAGTTGATGAAAAACGGTGGCTCTGATAACATGAAGAAGTTTCTCAATAGCGGCAGCGACTGTGATGATAACATGAAGAAATTTATCAATGGCGGCGGCAGCGGCGGCGGCTCCACTTGGGTGGTTCCGTCACTGGGGAGAAAGTTCTCCGCACTATCTTTATCAAGTGGTTAATTCAAGACTAGTATTATCATATATGNTGAGCAATCATATTAGTTTCAATTTTATCTGTTTCGTTGGTGCAATACTATTTGGGATATGATTGATAAAGTTTCGACGATTCAAATATAAAGATTATGTATTATACGCATCTTGATTCAAACATTAATCATATTTGATTATAATATTACCTTCATATCAGTTGCTAAATTTATTTGCATTCAACATTATCCAGACGCAAATCAATCGCTAATATACACATAAGAATAGGGGACTACTTATGCAAGACGCTGTAACGTTTTTGTACATAAACCAAAATTTCCAATACTTAGCATGGTGTACAATTTCTTCGTTTTCAATGTTATGTACAGAGAGTGATTCGTAAAAGTTTCCAATAAATTTTTTTTTGCATGGTGTCAAATATTTAGCGTAAACCAAAATAAAATCTTGTAATTTCACCAAACAATTGACTGTATATACAATCTAACACGCAATTTTCCACCCAAAGATCCAAAACTGTAAGTAATAATGCTTTACATCACACAAACTGAGATGAAGATTTGGTCTAAACTTGCCAATTGCCGTTAATTAATCTATGTAAAAGAAGGAAAAACGAGGATATATGTCAGTCAATAAATTGAAGGAAAAAAAAAAACCTGAGAATATTATAGAGTGCTAATTTGAAATCTTTGGAATTTTTGTTTGCTCTATTTAATTTAGATATTGTAGGACGAAAGTTAAATGGAGAAGAATAGCTTTTTGTTATTAGAAAAGAAAACCCCAAATGACCAAATAGGTATTTTTAATGACCACAAGTGGATAATTTGGTATATAAAAAATCTCCGGTAACATATAGGTATTTAAAATGAACACCGGCAACCAATATGGTATTTTAAAATGAAATACGTGTCATATTTCCCCAAAAGTACGCCAGAATACAGAATGTCGTTGTTTGTTTCATTTAAAACGTATTTATATGCCATATATTTGTATTTTATCTCGTATTTTGTGGGGGTATTTCCCAATTTAAGAGCTATTTTTCTATCATTAGTTGTTTATTTTCACATTTGAGAGCTATTTAAGAGCTGTTACATGGGAAAAACCCCACAAAATACGAGATAAAATACAATTATATGGCCAAAGGATTTAAGATTGTTCCAAACCCAAGATGAGATAATTAATTCTTTAAATGGGAAAATATACATTCTTTTTTTTAAGATAATTATTATGTTCGCTATGTCATTTATATTTAATTTACAACTTTATTTTACCTCTTACTTGTGGTACTAGTATTGTGGTAAAATTAAACTTGTCCTACAAGAATAGGAATCCATATCAAGTAAGGATTGTATTTAATTTGTACTGTATAATCCACCCAGTATGATATAGATACTCGTATATAATTACCTTCAACTATCATCATTATCATTCTCTAAATAAACCCTAAGCTATTGCCATTATTATTTCTAAACCTCTTCAATAATGGAAACCTCAACAAAAATACCCCATCACCATGAAATAGAAATCCACCTGATTTCCGCCAAAAATCTAAAACCCCCATCCTTCTACTCCAGCCTCCCCAACCGCTTCCTCCGAACCTACGCCGTTGCATGGATCGACCCCAACAACAAGCTCCGAACCAAACCCGACCTGCTTGGAGGAACTAACCCAAAGTGGAACCACAAGTTCATCTTCCACCGCGACTTCTCCACGGGGCAGGCCGCCATGCAAGATGACGTGATCAACGTCGAAATCTACGCCGTTGGGGTACTGTTTAGAGACCGGCTCATCGGTGCTGCCCGATTCTCCGTCAATGACATGATCAAAAGCCCCTTGTCCTCGTTCGTTGTAGTTCGTCGTCCTTCGTCTCGTCGAACCTCTCATGGTGTTCTTGAACTCGTCGTTTCGTCGGTAGGTGTGATGAAGGAGACTTCTAAGTCTGAGTCTGAGTCTAAGTCTGAATCGAGTCTTGGTACCAAGAAGCTCGTAAGTGGTGGTTCTACGACGGTCGTACCGCGACTAGGTAGAAGATTCTCTGCCTTTTCACTATCAAGCAATGCCGTATGATGAACAAGTTCGTTTATGCATTATAGAGTAGATAGTTCTTTTTGTCAGTTACTTAGATTTAATGGTATGAACTTTTGATTCAAAGTTTTGTACCAAGATTGACTCTTTATATTTTCTAAATTCCAAAAATTTTCTTTTTGTTACGAATATTTCAAAAACCTAACGTATTCCAAAATATAAAATAATCTTGTAGGTTTATATTAAAATTTTATATTCACAATTGACAGCATTTGATTGTTGACTTAAAAAATACTCCATCCGTTCTCAAATGAAATATGAGTTGCGAAATTCCAAGCGTAACTTTCATTTGAGAACGGAGGGACTAATAAGTAATCTTATACATCTCAAATTGCGGTAAAGATTTTTGACTTCAACTATGCAAATTGCGTATTTATCTAGGCGGTGTTTGGACAATTGGTAAACAAGTTTTAACTTGTACATCAAGTAATGAGTTTGAGACTCTTAGCTATGAGCACTGCCTGCTCTTAGTTAGGAGCACACGAATTTATTTATGTAATACCAAAAAAAAATAAAAAATAAGTGATCATTTTCCAACGGCGAGGTCTATTGATCCAATTTCAATCAAAGTTCAAAATCGACAATTCAAATATGACAGATTCAATAATGACTCGATGATTTTGAAATCGTGTCTTAACCAATTCGAAAAGATACATACAACCAAATATAACCAAAACCCATGAAAACTTGACCAACTAACTGATTTAAGAACCGATTTGATTGACCCAACTCATTATTGATCTGACCCATTTAACATGATCATCGGATCATCAGTCACAACCCCCCAAAAAAACCCAACCCCGTATATGATCATAAATTGAAATCGTCCAAATACTAGGTCGACCTAACAAACTTGATTCAAATTTGACCCGATTCGAAACTGATCCGATTATCCCATTTGTTAGATCTACATATAATTAAGTCAATAGGATGTGTTTTACAAAAAAATAAAAATAAATAAATAAATAAAAAATTCAATAGGATGTGTTCTTGAAACATTCAATTTTGAAAAGAAATTAATTTTTCTATCATAATTCATACATGATATTTAACAATACATACCAATTAGGAGCATCATTTATTGATATGACAACTAGTTTTTTCCTCCGTGCGATGCACGGGATACCATATAAGTGATCTATGTTTAGAAATTTCCCCTTTTTACTGATAGTATTATATTTCTTCTTAAGTATAAGAAGTATTTATCAACAAAAATAAAGTTTCATAATAAGTGAGACTATAAAAATGATATACAACTTAATATTTGAAAGAGTGATTATGTTTAGAGGGAATAATACAACTTAATATTTGGTTATCATCTTTTGAAATGGGATGACTTAATTATATGTAATACACTCTATATTGAGTGACTTTTAATGTCTTCTAACATGTATAGTATTTTTTTTTTTTTCTTAGGGTCTAACACAAAGCTGAATAACATGTTTATGAATTTAGTGACTTTTAATATCTTCTAATGTATAGTTTGATTATGAATTGTAACATATTTTTTAAAGAAGCTTAATTGATGTTATTAAATTAGACAAATTTATTAGACATTTTTATGAAGTATTAAGAGTGGTGAAATACTTTATTTCCATTGAAGTGTATTCAATGAGAATATGAAAGGAGGTTTGTTTTTCTTTTGTCATTTATAATATATTAAATATGCCACGTCAGCATGTGACATGACAATTAAGAGCCCACATCATCATATGACGCATGGCAATCAAGGGGAGGGGGTGAGAATCTTGTTGTGTTTTAATATAGATTAACTAGCTTGTAACCCCCGTGCGATGCACCAATTATGATGAGGTGATGATTATAATAGTAAGAGTGTGGAGTCGAGAAGTTGTCAGTCAATATTGTATGCTCTTAGTGATTTTTAAAAGCTTGTCAAGGTAAATTTGGTATATACTCATTGATTTTTTTTTGAATATTTAATAATTACCAAAATAGGTATTTATTTATGAAAACTCCTTTATAATTAAAAATAATTCATGTTCATGATATAAATTTTTTGTAACGATTGGATATTGAGTTCATAAGGTGAGAGTAATAATTAGTAAAAATGATAATTATTTGCTTTGAATTATAATTTAAGAACATAACATAATTGATTTGTAATAGTTAGTATTAATTTTCATTAATAACCAAGTTGAGGTTTGGAATTAGGTTAGAGTTACAATCCTTAAAATCTTGCCACATAGGATTGGAAGGTTAGGTTTGGAGTTTGTGTTTTAATATATTTATATAGATTAATAGATAGATATGTCCAAAAATCATATACAATTTTTTTTATTATTTATTTATCTATTTATTTATTTTTTTGAGGGTAATCATATACAATGCTTTGGCACTGATAATAAGAATGAAATTTTGCCAAAAACCCTTGTAAATACAATAATACTTTTAAGATAAAATCCCTTTTAAAAATCTTGTTATAAAAAAAACCCTTTATAAGGCCCTCCGCCCTAAATATATTTTTAGCCCTCCTTCGTTGTTTTTCGATCAATTTTAGGAAAAAAATAACGAAAATGTCAACTTGTGCAAGGCACACGAATAAATTCATGAATCATTTAATTTGATGGGTTATAAATCTAAAGAATCCAACTTGTTCCCCCTAAAAAAATCTAAGGAAATATAATCCATTTGTTTAGTATGTTTGAAAGTATTTGAATTGAAATGAACAACCTCAATTGAACCGAATTGAATGAATAGTAATTCGTGAAAGAAAAACTAAATGGCCTGAACTGAATGACTCTGAAATGGAATTCATTATGGTGAATTGTAAGGGTATGTTCAATTCACTGTACTGAATCCCATTTCAGGTCGTTTAGTTCAGTTCAGGTCATTTAATTCAGTTCCTGCAACTTCTGTTACTTTTTCCCTCAGATTATTACTATTTATTCAGCTCAATTCAAACATTTTTCAGGCCATTCAGTCAGTTTATGCAACTTACTTTTTCTCTCACAGATTAATATTCATCGAGTTCAGTTAGATCGTTCAATTCAAGTACTTTCAAGAGAAATGAACACACAATAACACAAAGGTGTCTTAAAAGTGTAGAGCTGACTAACAGGTCGGTCAGGTCAAGTCCGGGTTAAGTGATTTCATGTTCGGTCGGGTCAGTTTTCGGATCAGACAACGTGACTGTTTTTCAAATTTATCAATAACTGTTCAGGTCAGTTTTCTAGTCCAATCAATTTTTACCGGATCTACTTGGAAAGGAGTGTTACAACAAAATTTTACAAAATATTTTGTTTAAACAGTTCTCAGTTCAGGTTGGGACACTACACTATCCTTTGCAGTGAACCCTAGACTCAATTCACCTTGTTATAAAGGCAGACAGTTTCTTTGTCGTTCCATTAGGAAAATGGGAGCCAAAGGAGGAGATGAATGGCCAGTAATAGGAATTGATCTTGGCACTACTTACTCCCGTGTTGGAGTTTGGTGGCACGGCTGTGTAGAGATCATCCCAAATGACCAAGGTCACCGTACCACGCCGTCCTGGGTTGCTTTTACCAACACTGAGCAGCTCATCGGTGAAGCTGCTAAAGACCAGGTCGCCATCAACCCTTACAACACAATCTTTGGTTTGTTCCCTCTCTCTCCTAAATTTCCCTTTCAACTTCAAAAATTTGAAATACTTGATTTTGAGATGGAAATTGTACTATGTGGGATAATGTTGCTCAGAAAAAACCCCAAGAAATTGGAACGTTTTGGCCTTTGGGTATTGTGAATTATCCATAGTATTTCGAGTTTTTTTTCATCTATATATTACTAAATTTGTGAGTATTTGTACTGAAGGTGAATACTGAACAGTTTCAAGTAGCCCTTACCTGAAATTCCGCCATGTTTTTATGCGCTTACAATTTCTCTGCAAAAAATTGCCAAAAATCCCCACTAAGATCAAGTTTTTGTGACAAAACCCTTAATAAAAATTATTGTAAAAAAAAAAAACCTCCTTTAAGACAATTCGGGTGTGTGAAACCCACACCCGTTCACACACCCTTATTTGGGCGTGCATTCAGGCAAGTTGAAGCCTTTTTCGGCCAAAATAAGGGTGGACTGACAGAAAAACCCTCATGGATTACATGACTCATGTGGCTTGCACATAAGGATAAATTTGGTTTTTTGTGCAAAAATTGGCCAGAAAACACTTAAAACCGGCGGGGGTTTGGCCATAATGGAAATGGGTTAAAGACTTCAACGGGTTTCTTCTGGAAAAAAAAAAAAAAAAAAAAACTTTATAAGGATGAGGCAAGGGGGACTGGCCATGACGTAAATGGTTTTGAAAGGATTTTTTTTTAGATAAACTTTATAGGATGTTTTTCACCAAAACTTGTATATTTTAGGGGTTATTGGCATATTGTCCGTCCATTTCTTTGTTAAACTTCTCTACCAATGGATATGTTCAATTAGGTGAATGTAAATAATCATGGGTAAGAGATATGACAAATGTTTTTAACTGTTAGGGTTACAATGTCTAGGAAAAATGTAAATCCCACAAAATCAGCCTTACAGGCTTGCAGTACGGAGTTACAGACGTATATAGAATCGGTTAGACCAATGTAATTGGGGGAGGAATGACATAAGGCATAACCATACCTCCCGGGTTCACCAATTTGATATCTAAAGGCTAGTTATCAAACCAAACAGGAATGATACTATACCCATTCCGAAACTCAAACCAAATGAGCTAAGTAGAACAAGTAATTGAATAGGATGAATGGACGTGTTGGGTATATTAGTATAATGTAGCATTTTGTTGTGTTATGACAATGGGGTAGCAAGCATGAAGATTATACATGTGTGAACGAACAGTGTTGGGCTCAGAAATTTCATGATATGGGGTCAATACTGAATAATTTGGAAAATAAGATGGAATTACTTGATTTTTTTTTTTCTTTTACAATAAATTGGTGCTGTTTGGGAGAAAAGATCTAAAAAAATGGGGTCCAAAATTAATTACCTTATACTCTTAAGTATAGGACCTGTAAGTCTGCCCCTGTGAATGAACCAGTCAATCAAGTTGCATTGTCCTGTATTTTTACTATGTTCTTTCTTAAGAAAATATGTCTACATGCACATGGACGGGGTTATCACAAGAAACTGAACATATAAGAACACAGACTTGGATTCCAAGCTTCTTTTCATTGCGTTTATGCCTCCATTTTTCAACCATAAATTGTAAAAATATGTGTACAATTTCTTGTTTAACTTCCTGTTTGATCATCTTTTGCGAGTAATATTCTGTTTATCATTCTTATATGGTACTATCATATCAAAAAGCTTCATATGTTACTAAAAAACTTACTATTTGCTGTGAAATTGAACACTCTTGTCAATTGCCATTGCATTATGAAGTTTTATTTTTCTTGCACTTAACTTATGTTTTATAATCTTGAATCCTAGTGGAGTGCAACCTCAAGGACTCGAATCTCATCAGCTCTAGAAAATTCATGATTTATAATAACATTGGCACTCGCTCATTTGTATTCCTATCATATCATCACTTTCATCCTGTTGTGATATGTGCTGTTGTGACATGCGCAGTATGGACGCAATCTTTTGGCAGATGGAAAGTAGTATGTCTTATGGCGTCCTAGAAAGCTGAAACGTAGCTTGTATCAAAATTTATAAATTGGGAGAGCCTATTTTCCTCCCCAGTCTTAATAGAAAAACATTATTTATTTATTTATTTATTTATATATATATAAATTCTTTCTTGACATTTGTGAATCTACTATCTCCTATCTTTGTACCTTTTTCTCTAATGACGTGACACTGCAGATGCAAAGAAGCTTATTGGTAGAAGATTCTATGATGAATCAGTACAAAATAACCTGAAACTCTGGCCATTTAAGGTCATACCTGGTCCCGGTTCCGCCACAGACTGTAGCCCAATGATTGCAGTCATCTACAAGGGTGAAGAGAGGCGATTCATCCCCGAGAAGATATCTTCGATGGTCCTCATGAAGATGAAAGATATTGCTGAGTCTTTCCTAGGTGCCAAAGTCAAGAATGCTGTTGTCACTGTACCAGCACACTTCAACGATTCCCAGCGCCAGGCGACTATAGATGCTGGAGAATTTGCAGGGCTTAATGTTCTTCGTATCATAGACGAGCCAACCGCTGCTGCCATGGCTTATGGTCTTGACCTGAAAGTTAGGCGCAATGCCAATGAAAAGAATGTCTTAATATTTGACCTTGGTGGTGGGACTCTTGATGTCTCTTTGGTGGTTATTAAGAATAATAAATTTGAAGTGAAGGCAGTAAATGGAGACACTAAGCTTGGAGGAGGTGATTTCGACAATAGAATGGTAAGCCATTTCATTGAGGAGTTTAAGAGGAAGCATCGTAAGGACTTAAGTGGTAATACTAGGGCTCTTGCAAGATTGAGAGCAGCTTGTGAGCGGGCTAAGAGGGTACTATCCTCGACCTTTGAGACTACTATTGATATCAAAGGTCTTTTTGAGAATATTGATTTTACTTCAAGAATCAGCCGTTCACTGTTTGAGATACTGAATATGGATCTGCTTAAGAGGTGTATGGACCCTGTCGATAAATGCTTGGAGGATGCCAAGATGCGGAGGTGTGATATTGATGATGTAGTCCTTGTTGGTGGATCTACAAGGATCCCCAAGGTTCAGCAGTTGTTGCAGGATTTCTTCATTGGGAAGGAGCTGCGCAAAAGCATCGATCCAGATGAGGCTGTTGCCTATGGGGCTGCCATCCATGCTGCTGTTTTATGTGGCGTTGTTACCAGTAATGATATTGTACTCGTGGATGTCACTCCATTATCTCTTGGTATTGAGGTTCGGGATGAGAGCTTGTTCATGATAATTCCGAGGAACACAAGCATCCCTACAATTGTGGAGAAGACAATTGTTACTTGGAAAGATTACCAAACTGCTGTAAAATTCAGTGTATACGAGGGTGAGAGGCGTATAGCCAAAGAGAACAAACTCCTGGGCAAGTTTGAACTCTCTGATTTTCCTCTGGAACCTAAAGGTATGTCTCAGTTTAGAGTCTGTTTCAGTATCAATGCTGAAGGCATCCTAACTGTGTCAGCAGAGCACAAAGCCACCGGTAAAAAGAAGCAAATGACCACCATAACCAACAGAAGGCTGTCCGCAATGGAATTTAAATGGATGGTGAGAGAAGCTGAAAAGTTGAGGGCTAAGGATGAGGCGTACATAAAGAAAATTAATGCTAAGCATGCATTAGAGGACTATGCTAAGATGATGAGGGATAGACTGAGTAATAGTCGGGATTTGTTTCAGGAGATGTTGAAATGGCTGCATTCGAGTTCTAATCATGTTGATGCCTTTGAGATCGAGGGCAAGTTGGAAGAGCTTAAGTGCATTTGTGAGCCATTCAATTCTATGTTGGGCCTACGAGAGTCGTAATCAATGTTACGGTGTTGGTCAAGGCATGCCAAGGCAATGTTTTTGCAGTTATAAATTTCTCAGATTTGGCTATCTCAGTTTTGCCATGAAAACTGGTTCTTAGCTGTCTGATACTCTGAATTAAGCTGCTCTCTGCGATGTGATTGATTGTCAACTGGTCTCTGGAATAGTAGGAATCTGTTTCTTTTGAATAGTGTCCAGTGTGTTCAATTAAGCTAAATGACTCCTTCAGGAAACTGGAGAAGTAAAGTTTTTGATTAAATGGTTAGGCGCAGTTGATGTATTCTCATGGATCATATAATACATTGCTGCGGGTCGAATGTGGATTGACTGAAAGATTTTATAGGGCTTTTAGATCTGCCAAATGATTTCAGTAGTTTCTTCTGTTACAGTTAAAAGGTTTTAGTTATATATAGTGGGGTCTTACAATTTTATTTTTATTATTATTATTTTATTTTACAAGAGGGTTTCTCACAAGAAGCCTATTATATAGGGGGGTTGGTGGCAATTTTTTCTTATATTTAGGATTTTTGGGCAAAAAACCGCTTCAAAATCTTATGGCTTTTAATGCTAGTTGTTAGTCACTTTATACACACAAATGTTTAACATGAATTAGAGGGACACGCAATATGTAGTTGAATACTCCTTCCTTGGCACAACACGGTATGAGAAGATCTTGAACATCCACCTGTTGCTTGACTTTGGGGTGTTGGGAACATCCCAAACATGACACATAGCTTCATATGCCTTATAAAAGATTACTTCAACTTAGCTAGGAAACTTACAATAACTCTAATCCTATCCATTTAGGAATCTACTAATAACACAGCATCTGAAAGATATTGGCTAACAAGACTTCTCATAGTACTCAAACAGATGCCGAACAACACTTGCCAAAACTTTACGCATTTCGGCATACTGCTTCCCAGCCTGGATGTCAAGGGCATGCGATGGTTTGCACGGTGGTTCCACCTAGCCAAATTTCAGCCTTGCTCATTGCTACTGCTGCACGGGCGTGCAAGTAATGCCATGATCATGCAGCAGTCTTCTTGGCAGTTCTTTGCGCTGGTACTACTAGGCATTCACGCTTCTTTGCTCGTCAGTTTGCTCATCTTTTCTTTTCAATTGCACACACCTAGCTTTGCACGTCATTGGGCGAGTCTAATCCCAACAGATGAAGTTGACTAGTTAAAGCTTGCATAGGCTAATGAAATCCTTTTGAACTCTGGGATTGTTAGTTGTTTGGGTAACAAAAGTTATAACATGCAGGTTAAGGATTTGGATGTCGGACACAATGGAATAGATAAAAGTAAAAGATCTAATTTCAGGATTCTTGTGTTGCTGAAACTGAATAAAATTGTAAATATGATACCTCTTGTTAGGTTCAAAATTCGAGAGCATATTTGTGTTAGGAAACAGGTTATCATTGCCATACCTCTACCAGTATTCACGTGAAAGAACTCAGCATCAGTGTACTAGCACCAATTGACTCAGTCGGATTCTCTCTCGTTGTAAAATGTTTGTGAGTTGTTTTCACACATGACGTCAACCAGTTCCGGAAATACGCCTGTCAGTAATGTATAACATAACCCAAAAGGCACAAATAAGGTAAAATGAACAGAAATACCCTACCCCCAGTCCTCAACTGAGATGGACAAAAAAATATCAGTAGTGTGTCCTGAGTTTTCATAGCAATTGGCGAAGACGCTCATTTTCTTTCCTTAAAGCCTGAACTTCTTTCATAAGTGCAGCTTGGTTATCAAGGATTGAGTTCATAGCAGTTGACATTTCCATCTGTACAATGATACAAAATCAATTAGCAACAATGGGTGAGACGAAACTGCCAAAAACAGTGAACAGTGATATTTCAGTTTAAACCAAAGGCATCAAACAATAAATATTTAATTTTTTGGCCTAGTTATATACCTCTTGCATATGGAATTGCCTAAGAACTTCAATGTGAAGGTTCCTCACATCTTCATGGATTGATTTCTGAAAGGCTGAAAGAGTTTCATCAAGTGTATGTTGAAATAGCTGAAGGGTGAAAGACGAGGTTCCTTGCTGGAGGTCAGCCTGAGATGTTCTCTGGTGCAGATCAGTTGATGCTTCCTACACAGCAGAAATGAAACAAGATAGTTTAGCCTTCGCCATGTAATGAAGCACCAAGAGTAATTGTAAAGATGCCTCAGAATACATCAACCACCATGCATTCCAGAACGGCCAGTTCTTTGGATGCAAAGTGGAATGGGAATGCATACTGGGGTGGGGAAAGTGCAAGACTTAACCACTATATGAAAGGTTTTGCAGGTTATCAATGTGCATAAACAAAAGCAGCTGACTGAGTAAACACATCGAAGTTCATACATTTGCAGGTTGAGACAACCGAGGTTCAGCAACATTTGCTGCCTCTGATCTTGACAACAGACTGTTCAGGAGTTCTTCCCGGGTTTCAGTTCCTGTTTTCTTTGTTTTTGGTGACCCAAATGAAGGGGAAACTGCATCTGTAAAGGATGCAGAAGTGCTTATCCTCTCAGCATAGGTGGTGATTCTTCGAGGAAGATTCAATGATGGTGATCCAATAGCTTCCGGATTTGCCAGGCCTGTAGCCAATTTTGGCCCAAGATTCAGAGGGAGAGAGCTAAAAGGAACATATCCAGGTATTCTAGGGGAACTTTCCTGATCTGATGAGACATCTTTCGCTCTCAAATTTGCAGAAGTAAGACTCAAGCTTGTGGAATAGTTCATTGTTGACTGGCTTGCTGAAGATGGATCTTGCAATCCAGAGAGCATTGAATTTGAACTACTACTGGATGTTAACATGCTGAAACGAGATGGCAAGGATCCCATCTGACGACGAAGAACAAATTTATCTGATCGCCTCTCACCACCCCAAGCTTCTGGAGGAGTAATAGATGAAGAATCATCACTTTCAGAAGACGCATTAGGAGTTGATCCAACAAGCGGAGAATGAATGGCATCCTGAGAAAGAGCAGATGCATCAAAATTAATACTCCATATTCATCGCAACAGAAAGCTTCACCTTAAAACCTTATGGTATCAACTATCAAGTGACATGAAGAAATTAACATTAAAAATAAAACAATTCCTGCAGAAGACCTAGTTATTGACCAAGCCAATTGTCTATGGTTAGCCAACTATTCAGAATATTAGATAACAACTTCAATTTTGTTAAAGCTAGACTAGAGACATGAAATATGGACAGAGATGTGCTGCAAATATGACTCTGCTCATTCTACACAGCCTCAGTTCAGTCAAAGTATCGCATCTCATCATATATTTACTGTTATTTATCTCCTCTCTCTTCTCTGCTTCTCGTTTTAGGGAAGAAAAATAAGGTGTCACAAAAAAGTAAGTGCACCTCACAAGGAATTTTCAGTCTAGCTTTGAGGAACAAACGATAAAATTCTCTCTTTTTATTTTCATTTTAAATTAGCTCTGAAAGTTCATTTAACATTTCCTCGATAGAGTCCCAAAGATATTAGAAACAAGAGAGTCGGCTAAGATTCTAATGAGCAGCTGAAACAGATTTGTGTAGTGCCACTTATAAAAGCTGAGGCAACCTCTCCTTTGATAAGCAACACAATAGCCCTTGTGAAGACAGTATAAAATCCAGTCATAAGCCTGCTCCTGTAATCAAAAGAATTGGAGGGAATATCAAACCTTAGATGCTGAACTGGGTTTCCAGTCATATATTGGGTGTATATCATTGACACCTTCTGAGTTCGCGAATTTTTGATTGGGAAACAGTAGAGAAGTCTTCTTTTCACCAGGTTGATCATTTCTGGATATATCAGGATCATTCCATAGCTTATTAAGTGAGGGAGTAACAGGCTGAACATCCATAAGTGGGGAGAAAACCTCCATATCGTCCTTGAAATCATAACTCCGAAGGGCATGTAATCTCGGTAATACTCCACCTAAGCTTCTATGAGGTGTTTCCTCTGACGAAGTCAAATTTTTCAATGACTCACCACTTGTTGTAGCAAAGAATGATGGTTTGATAGGAGAACCTGAGCTTCGAGTACCAAACATTGTTGTGGTTTGTGAAACGCTAAATGAAGTTGCTGAAGGAAGTGGGTCAGGCATCAAAACTGAGTCCTCAAAAGACCCTCCTAAGAGAGCATTCTCAGCCGTTGAATTTTTCTCATTTATCAAGGTAGGTTTTGATCTCTGCCAACATAAACTCGTAACAGCCTGACAATTAATACCAAATGGGGCAAGTCAGATTCTTTTTAATTTTAATAGAAAGACAAATATCAACACAAAGTTAGCCAATCTTGTAGAGGACAAATCAATAGTCATTCATCAGAACTTAATACATTGAAACTACCCCAAATACACGCTATTTACATGGACACACTACATGTATCCACCATGACCACGTATCCATGCGTCAACAGGGCAATGTTCGGAAAAGTCTGCATCAATTTGGCATCAATAAAAGTGTCTAAGTCATAAGTACCCATACCCTTGTCGGCATTTCAAGTATCTGACATAGTTAGTCAAGGTAAAATGAAGAGTCCGTGTCACAACGTTGACAGGAAATGAATACCCTTGCTAACAGAATTAAATCATCAAGAATCAATCCCAAAAGCAGTGAAATAAAATCAGGATCTTAGTAATTCATCCTAATCTTCCAAACTAAAACTAAAATCTAGATTTTCCACTCCTAAAAACAATTGGATTTAGATGTACATACCCTTACCCTTGCAATTGATAGAGATACCAAATTATGCCCCAAGGTAGCATAAATATACTGGCCTAAAAAGCTAATGGTTTCCGCCATAAAAAAATGTGATCCCTTGATTATGTAATACATCAGGTTTAAAGACCCTATAGAACTCTCCAGAAGATTTCCTCACATGCAACGCTGATCACCCAGATAAAGAATATATGATTACAAAGAAGCATACATTTACTTCCCTTAAGTTTCATTTCGAGGTTATAAGTAGGTGTAAGATTTTGTTTACTAAATCGATTTGAGTAAGGTTGAGGCCCTAGCTACCGCCCTAACTATTGCTTACAGGTACAAACCACAAAGGCAGTAGGCCTCGATGAGCACAAACTGCAAGATGTTTGTAACTCCTTTGTTCAGTGCTGAAAATGAAGAAAATATTTCGGTTTAAGGGAAACTTTGGTTTTCCCCAGCTTTAAAGTGAAACAGTATGTCGGATATGGAAGAAACAAAATTGGAAGGAGGCTGCTTTGGCAAAATGCTTTGGTGGCGAACTTTAGTGCACTTCGCTAGAGAACAATGATGGTTCTCTCTGACAAGAATTAATCCACTCATACACAGGTTCAGCAGTATACAATAATCTTCACAACACACATGTAGGTCACACTTCTGAAAGAAAATATATTGCAAAACTAATATGTATTTGGCAAACTTCACTCCACAGTTTATATCCATTGTTTCGAGGAGTGTCATAGACTCATACACTTCNCCCCGAAGATTCTGTCGCGAATTTGCATACCACTTTCTGTAAACAAGTAAACATTATACTGACACCCCCCCCCCTCTTCTTCCACGCACTGAAACGTATCATGTACTATGCGACACTGGTTTTGAGTAAAGCAACCTAGTTACCTCGAAATTACCATAAGAATGAATCACATTCAGAGGCTCACGTTTTCCACGAACATCATATATAACCACATGACCATCAGTTGTGCCAGCAGCCAGTTTCCAGCCCTCATCTCTGAATGCCAATGATGAAAATGGCACTTCATAAGAAACGTGAAATGAAGGCCTTCTCGTACTTGAATCAAAAGTGTACAGCTTTTTATCCAAACCAACACTAGCAATGATCTGCGATTGGAGCCAGTTACCAAATTCATTAACCTTTTCTTTCTGATGACTTTGAAAAATAATGTTATAAAGAGCACCTCAAAACCAGACCTTATCATTAGAAGGAGAGAAACTCAGACCAGTTGTGGGTGCTGAATGTTGCTTCAACCAAGAGACCTATGAAAACAGAAGTTCACAATTTACGATTTGTGATGGCACTTCTATAGGAAGCATATACTAAGAATACAAACAATAATAAAAAAAAAAAAGACATGAATAAGACATTTATAAAGTACAAACTCTGTTCCTCTTTAGATATTTACAAGGGCTGAGAGCAAACAATTTACCTATATGTGTAGAGTGGGATATCAATGTGTTGATATATATGTTTTGACTTCTCACTACAAAATGGAAGTTATGACTCCAAATTGGAAATTCTAATCTGAAAGTCATTAGATCTTAACTATGAACTTCAAAATGTTGGACCATAATCAATTACAGCAATATTCAAACTAGATTTTCCCAAGCATATACATAAAAGCACAAATGATACCAAAAAAGATCATGCTAAGTTGCTGATGCCAATTCCTGAAGTGACAACAAGAGCCAGATATCCAAGGTTTTACAACTACCGGAGATTAAATATTTTCTGACCTCAAAAAAAAAAAAAAAAAAAAAAAAATATCAACATCGAGATAGAATAAAGTTTGCATGAACTATCACCATCTATGCTTCAACATACCTTTGGAGTTCTGCCGGTTGTATCCCACACATTTACAGAGCCATCATCACCAGCCGTTGCCAAAAGATGCCGGCTAACCCGGGAATAGTCAAGTACTCTCAACACCTGGTTTTAAATCCAATACATAAGCAATTTTCACAGCCAAAATGTACAGAATTTAATCAGTGAAGAAGTGGAAAAACAAAAACTAACCTGTTTATAAGGATCCTTCAATTCAGCAGCTCTTGCACCAGAGGCAAGGCTGTGGACAATTAAATTTCCATTTACACTAATGGAAGCCAGGTGCTCATCTTTGCAATTGTACATTGCACCTGATATTAAACCAGTGTGTCCTTTTAACCATTTGATACTGCGCTTTCTCTGGAGGTCCCATATTCTCACGACTTGACCACTTCCCGCAGAACACAAGTATCTAGATGTCTTGTTGCTAAAGTTAATAGATGTTATAGTCTCCTGTATTTATCAGAGATGTCAGAATACATACCCAGATAAGTAAAAAAGACCATGATTCCTAAAATTAGAAGCATATATAGAAATCATCAAAGATGCCAAAGACAGCAAGTTCCAACTAGAAACACAAATCTTTCAAACGAAGTTCATGAATGATTCAGGATCGGTTTGATTTCTGCTCCTTTAAACAAAGGACTATTTTGTGATCCCGTAACTTGGGCCAAAAAAAACAAATTTCACATAGTTCCTCTCTAAGTAAAATTACAAAATCATTCATGAATTTTAAACAACAAACAATTTACTTTTGAACTATTTTAGGATACAAACTTACTCTTGACCTAATTTTGAGGTAATATAACTTATTCAACAGTTAGGGTTTTGACAATTTGATTCACCAACAATGTCACATGTTATGACTTACATTAGTGCTTTGTAATTCACAAGCTAGTGTTTCTACTTTCTATGCCATAATTATAATTATACTCCCTTTGTCCCATATATTTAGTCGCTTATAGGAACTATTAATTATTAAAAGACGTGTCATTCAACTCTTTACACATAAATATTCGTCGCTTGCGCTTTTCGAGATAAACTTTGACTTTAAATTCATAAAAAAAAAGTACATTGATCCACTATATGGTTATGTGGGTTGCTAACCTAGTGGGTCAACCTATCATTCACCTTAAAAACTTATGAAAACCCACTCTTTAAGATACTTTTTCTTGTTAATCACCATTGTTAAGCTAAAACATTGAACTAATATAACCTCAGTCATCCTTTAACTTTAGATAAACCATTGGAGGCAGTTGCCACTACCATACACTCGAATTGACAAAATGGTGATTAATTGAGTGTCATATTCAGCCTTCTTTTAGCATACAGGGTACGGGCCCAAAGAATAGAAGGAACGCTGGAAAGCCAACAGGCAACAGGTGACTGCTATCGAATCAAACCAACCAATAGTACAATACTTTGCAACCTCTTGTAGGTAATTGAATTCTTTCACAAATTACTTCCGGAAACAACCACCCAGCACCTGAAAAAACAAGCTTCTAACTAATGTCAGAAATATTCACTCAGGTTTCAAACTTGAAAATTTTCAAGTTTGCAAATTCTACATTGGCAACAACCCATCGATAATTTCATCAACCAACTACCAACAAAGCATTTAAGCAATAAAGGGATTAGTATCCGAAGTTTGGCATATTTGAACAGTAAGTTGTGTGCATCTGCCCAATGTCCATCCCCCATAAAAGAAACCTTCCCCCCAACCCCAACTTGTGGGAACCTCATGCATTAGTTCATTTATTTCTCTTAGTCTGGTTCACCTACTTTTCGAGTGTATGATGCGGAAGAAAACCATGGAATGCATGAAAACATGTTGGAAGAAAGCATTGATTATTGTTCAGGATATCCGGTGGTCTTTTCTCATCTGAAATTAAAGTATCACGGAAACTTGTGTGCACCTGGTCCTGGTGTATACAACAACATGGGCGCCATTTCTTGCTTGTGTATGACCTTAGTTCTACTTGGTGTATACAATACACCAAGTATATGCAAGACTAGCCCTTAAAATTTTGTTTGGTGTGCTTTTGCCTTTAGGTTAATGGTATGTAAATCAACATAGTCTGTTGAGAATTGATTCAAAATTATATCAAATTAATTTTATTATTTTCTTTATTTTTAGTTCCTAATACTTAGTTAAGTGGGTATTTAGTGGGTCAATGAATTTAGCATTTTTATTTTCTGAAATTAAGTTATTTAATTATGTTAGTGGGCATGTCTTCCACTTTTCTAGGTTAGTGACTTGATTAGTGGGTGTTAGGAGTTAGTGGTACTAAGTCTATATAAATGGCTTGTAACCTAGTTTTTATTGAATGAATGAATGAATTGAGTGAAGTGAATTTCTTTACCATTCCAATATCCTTTTTCAAACAACAACATTGGTATCAACGCTTCAGGGGTCTTTTGGGTTTGTGAGTGTTTAAACCTTTTTTCAATGGCATCAAACAATTTTTCTCCTACCATTCCCATTTATAATGGAGAGAATTATCACT
>BSSO01001428.1:0-23710 GCA_030267885.1 Mesembryanthemum crystallinum
TTACTTTATTTCCCTCATTTAGTGGATAAAATCGTCAAAGTGATTATTATTATAAGTTAGAAAATGTTAGTTTTCATAGGCAAAATTACTATAACGGTCACTGTAAACTAACTGGTTGCCTTAAAGTAATATATCACGTTAGTAAACAGACGGAAATCATAACGGAGTCAAAGGCAAGTATTAGAGTGAAACTTATTTCCAAATCTCAGGTCACCAAAATGGGAATAGGTAAAATTGAGGTCACTATACGCCAGGGCACCAAAATGAAATTTTTCCAAAAAAAAAAAGTCTACAACAGCAAACGACACAGAAGAGGGGAAGGAAGCATAATATTGGTGATGAACTGATGATGACGCGGGGTTGAAGAGAAAAAAGAAGAAGTGAAGAGTGCTCGAAACAAAACAGAATCATAAGAAGAACAAAACAAACTTCTTGATTTTACTAGCTGATTGAAACAGAGAGAAAGAGAGAGATAACAATCAACAATGGCGGCACCAGAGAAGCCATGGAAGGCAGAGTATGCAAAGTCGGCAAGGGCATCTTGTAGAACTTGCAAGGACAACATTGCCAAAGAAGTCCTTCGTCTCGGCAAAATGGTTCAATCTTCCCACTTCGACGGCTTCATGCCTGTAATTCCCTTTTCTCTCTCCTTAATTTTGTGAAAATCCCATCTCCACTTTTTCGTTTTCTCTTTGTGGGTATGTGAAATTTTGGCCCTTTTCTGAGAATTGAATGTGCCCCAGTTCTTGTTTTGCGGCATCTTGAATTGGGGAATTTTCGACTAGTTTCTACTTGCTTGTTTCTAGGTTTATGATGAACAGTGTATTATGGGGTTTGCATTGATGGGTTACTCAGTTAACTCTCCAAATTCTGCTGCTTCATTATATCTTGTAACCCAGAAAGAGAACAGTACTCTTCTTTGTGTCAAATAATTCAACCAGATTTTTGTGGGTGTTTTGGGGGGCACATTTGGTGGTGCAGTGCAAATAATGGGCTGAACTTGTGTACTAGAACAACAGTGTTGTGACTTGTTCTTATTGTAGTTTAAATTCTGGGTTCTGCTAGTCATGATTAACATGCAAAAAGTGCGTGAAGGAAAGAAAATTAAGATTCTTAATGTGCTGTTATAGGCATTTCAAGTGCACTTACATGGGGGATTTCTTCCACGGCCATCACTAAATGGTGGCCGATTGGTGGCCGTGGAGACATTATCAGTTTGTTTCAAGCAAACTGTATTTGGCTGCTACCAATGTCAAAGAATTTATACTATCAATTTGGTTGAACTCAAAGTGTCGTTGGCTTCAACCTGATACATGATATGACTAAATACGCATAAGATTTGTTCACTCAAATCTAATGGCGCAGATAAAAGTTTAATGGCCACCACGTGGTGGCCATAGTAAAAGTAGTATACTTACATGATAGGCTGTTAGGACTTAGGAGGTCGATTGCTCTAGTTTTACCGCTTGAGTTACAAAGCATGGATGAGCTACATGCAGGGAAAGTTGCACGTGTGGTTCTAACTTCTACGTGGGGGGACCTCGGTACTTTCACGCACTATCATAAATGTTTGTTCTTTTTCTTGAGCATTGTCAACTTCCTTTAATTCTTGAGCATGCTTCATTTATGTTGTACGAGTTATGGTTTTGTTGCATTATATAATAGCTTCTTGGCAGTTCTAAGGTAAGCCTGAAGTTTTGTTTTTGAATGTATCATTTGTGCGCTGGTCGCTTTATCACACAGATTCATATGCATGTTTGTTGGATTTCTGATTGCTGAAATTTTGCACTTAATGTGCAAATATCCACCAAGTGTCGCATGGTTTCAACTAATTGTGAGAATTGTATTCGCAGTGTTTCATTTCTAACGTTGGGCTTTTTAGACTAAAGGGTGGATGCCTTTTCATGTCTATGAAGTTTGAGGTGTTTGTAGAACATCACTGTCCGATGCCTGCAGTGAACTACTCCTTTTTGCTCGAAATTTGTTTCCAATTTACATGCTGTTACTTTAGAAGCCTTGGCTGTTTGAGTTTCAGAGTCCTTCCATACCCGTAGGAGATTTCCCCTTTTTTGTCTGTTTCTCTCCTTGAATCTGTTTTTGGAACGAGATTCTAATTTTTCTTTGTCTTCTTATCTAGATGTGGCACCATGCTAGCTGCATAATGAAGAAAGCAAACCAGATAAAAGCGTACGTGCTCTAATGAGTTATCATTGTAATAGTGGCTAGTTGCAAAACAAATAGCCTCACTTAATTAGTGGAGATTGCTTACGTTGACGTTGGCTTTTTTTTATATATATTTCAGTATTGATGATGTAGAAGGCATTGAGTCGCTTAGATGGGAAGATCAGCAGAAGATAAGAAAGTATGTAGATGGTAATGGATTGCCCAGTAGCACTGGTACTGTTAATTCAGTTCTTGCAGCATATGGTATTGAAGCATCAAAAACTTCTCGTGCTATGTGCAAGCGCTGCAGCCAGAAGATAATGAAGGGAGAGGTGTGTAGTATACTGCAGAATCAGACCTTCAAGCATTTTAAAATAAAAGGCTTGCATTGTTCATCTCTCTCTCTCTCTTTAATTTTTTTCCGCATCTGTGTACACATCTCATGCACATGACTTTTGTTCTGTTGCTCACCCTTTCAGCCCTCAACAAATTTTTGTTATAGTCCAAACAGGAAAAGAAGGATGAAATGCTTGTGTGGCTTGAATTGTCATTCTAGGTTTCTTGAAACTCTATCAAATGGCTTGTCTTTGTTAGAAGCCTACTCATGAAGAAATTCTCTGTGTCGTTCCAATTTTATCAGATGTCCCCGAAGGGACTACTCATAAAGAAATTCTCTTTGGATTCTATGAGTTTTACAAAATCACTCTTTTTCACATGGTCTCTTGAACTTCTCATCCTTGTCAGTGTTAAACAATATCAAGGCAACTGTTGTAACTATCAATTGCAGTTTGTAGCAAAAAAAATTCATCACATGGTCTATTTTCTTTGGTCAGCCGTCAGTGAGGGCAAATAAATACCCAGCTTACATACATTGTGGCCTTTTCTTGTAAAGCATGCAAATATCAATTTCTTTTGGGTGCATGAAATGTGAAGCTTTTGGCATTGGGATTGTAAGATTTAAGTTCAAGCTTCTTTTGGTTTGTAGAAAAAAATTTCCCCCCTTCATGTTAGACTGGTTGATAATTTTTTCTTTGCCTGCATTGGGTTTGACATTCGATGTAGTTTGTAAGATTTACGTGTCTTGCTTTAGTGTTGGTATCCAAGCTTGCAATGAGATTGGTAATGCAACAACAATGATACCGGTTTCGTACCGTACCCTTCTCTATTCTAGGATGTGGCGAACATGCTTGAGCAGGTAGCTTATGAACTGTCATCATTCATTTGCAGCTGTCTGGCAAAAACATTAAGCTCAGGGGAGAATTCTTAATTAAATATACTATTAGTAGACTGGAATGCATAAGTTGAAGGGTCAGGAGACTATCTCCATTTTGGTTTAATACAAATTTCATTATAAAAAAAAAGAATAATAATAATAATTTGAAGGGTCAGAAGAGGTAAAAGTTGGGTCAGTTACTTAAATATGAAAATTACTTCCACATTTTTCTAAAATTTGCCTAGCAAATTATACTATTTTTCTAGTTTTAAGATTTCCTGTGACTAGAAAAGATTAAGCACATTGCTTCCATATTTTGTGTTCCTAGAAAGGAGAGATGGTTGGCATCTCCCCTGACAGGGATGGGAACAGCTTTCAAGCTTACCTGTAAACACATCTGGTTAAGGCTACCCACCTTTAGAGGTGGATCTTCAACCCAATTTTTCTTATCTTGAAATAAAAAAGATTAAGAGAATGATAAACACCATTATACTCTACTATCTCTATTGTTCAAACGAGTTTTGTCCATAATCAAGCTAAAGATGTAACAAAATTTGTTAGCTAAAGATGTAACAAAATTTGTTTTGCTGGAGTGGAGAACTGAACTGGTTTTTGAGTAGATGTTGAAACTTATCAATTTGGTGTGGATGGTTGGTGATGCAAAAGACTTAGGTCCTGAAAAGATTCAGCTTATTGTGTATCATTTTACCAGGTTCGAATTTCTGCCAAGGCTGATGGTCAAGGAGCTAAAGGTTTGACATGGTATCATGCCATTTGTTTCCTGGAGTTGTTTCCTTCCACCTCCGTGGAGAAGTTGTCTGGATGGGAGAGCCTTTCAGCTTCTGATCAAGCTTCTCTTCGTTCTGCGGCTAAAGGGAAAACCCCTACATCCGCAGATGGAGGTACTAGATTCTTCTTCTTATTATTCTTTTCCTTTCGTTTGGGGTGGGGGTGGGGGCAGTGGTAGTTGGTACAAGGTTCCCTGTTAAATATAGAGCTTTCTTCAGCCGATGCTTTTATTGACAGTGTGTTATCCTGAAGTTGACATTTTCTTTCAAAATATTGCCTGTTTCAGGCCTAAAACCTAATGGAGAGCCCTTGAAAGAGTCAAAAGCAAAGGAAAATTCTAAGCGGAAAGCCACTGGTGGTAGTGATCAACATGTCAAAATTGCGAAGGCTGAAGCTGATATGACGATGAGGAAATGTGCCTCTCAAAAGGATACCCTTTATGATGGTGTGAAAGAGACTGATTTGGAGAGCAAACTGGAGGCTCAGAGCAGAGCATTATGGGCTCTGAAAGATGATTTGAAGAAACACGTTTCAACAGGGATGTTGCGGCAGATGCTTGAAGCCAATGACCAAAGCACATCAGGCTCAGAGCTTGTCTTGAGGGACTGTTGGTAAGCTCTTCGTCATGTTCTACTCTTTGCATAAGCAACTGGCTTTAAATTTTATTGTGAAATTTTATAGCTTTCTTTGAATATACTTGGCTTGCATAAGGCTAATTCATCTAGAGTCTTGACCTATGTAGACATCGCCAAATAGCAGGACATGCACTAGGTTTCTTTGTATTTTTGGCTTGCATGGCTGGGTAACTGACTTCAAAGATAGGCCGTGTAACATGAGTTGCTTGCAACTCAAGGTTATATGGTCATATCACACATGTCTATTTCTATTTTAGTTAAGTGAGAATCTTTCTGGGATATCTCAAATAAGTAAGGTTGTGTTTGGAAATTGGATGTGAAATTCCAAATTTTAATTAAGTGAAAGGCCATTAGACCTAGGATGAGGGTCTTTGTGTTAAATTGTTGATGTATGTAAAGAGAGGAGGGTGAAATTTCCAATGACAAGGCTGTGTATCTCATTTGAATCTCCAATTTTAGGTCAATATTTGCATCAACTCCAAGTCCACACTTATTTTAGTCAATTGAGCATGAGCTTAACTCAAATCATAGATTTTAAATCCATGTTCCCAAACAATTCATTAGGCATTCTTTCAAAATGGAGTGAGCTTACAGAAGGCTCTGTTCTAAGTTCTTGCTCTTTATCCTTGAACTTGTCATGATATGTGGTAATTATTAAGGCTTTTGCCAGGTCTCTCCGAGCCCTTCTCTTCGATTTGTGTTCCATGTTGGCTATTTTTGATCATAACGACTTGTTTATGTGCTTCAAACAGTGTTATCAGTATGACTGGATATTGATATTAATGCTTTTATTTAAAGCATGATCTTTGATATGCATCTTTTTCTTTTTTTTTTTTTCTTTCATTTTAGTGCTGATGGGATGATGTTTGGAGCGCTTAAGAGGTGTCCAATGTGTTCTGGTCATCTGCACTATTCTGGAGGCACATATAGGTGCCATGGCTATCTCTCAGAGTGGAGCAAATGCTCTTACTCTACTCCTCAACCTG
Source organism: Mesembryanthemum crystallinum (assembly GCA_030267885.1). NCBI lineage: Eukaryota > Viridiplantae > Streptophyta > Magnoliopsida > Caryophyllales > Aizoaceae > Mesembryanthemum > Mesembryanthemum crystallinum. Next base: position 5,787 of record BSSO01001428.1, read on the forward strand.
AACGAATTAAAGGGAAGTGGAAAATTCCAGAAGACACGGATAACGAATATCTTCTCAAGGTATTTTTTTTACCTACTGTTTTGTGTCAAGGTCGATTTTCAAATTGTAATCTTTGTGAATTGACTGTGGGCAGTGGTTTAAGTCACAAAAGGCAGTCAAACCTGCTAGAATACTACCCCCTTCATCTTCCAACTTATCGACTGGAACTCAAACTACCAATGGACAAGTTAAGTCCTCCAAAGATGAAAAGTTGGGAGATCTCAGAGTTGCTGTTGCTGGATTACCTAAAGAGTCAATGGTAAGACTTTTTCCTCATTTGCTACAGTTGCATGCTTGCAAGTCAGTTTTTCCTGCATAATCATTAAGTTTTACTGTTTTAGCTTTATTCATGCATCATCTTTATTTGTCACAAATCCTGAATAGAACTTTTCATGTGTCAGTACTGAATTCTCTTTTGAGGGTTTTGCTCATACAGGAGGAGTTCAGAAGCAAAATTGAAGGGGCAGGTGGCGAGGTTCATGCCAAGATCAAGAAAGGTTTTGGCTCATGTTTTGAGTTTTGACTGTATTCTTGGTTGCTATGTACTGCAGATTTCAGACACTGCTTATGTTACAGGTACAAATTGCTTGGTTGTGGGTGGACTTAGTGATCAGAATGCTGAGATGAAGAAGGCAAGGTGAAACAGTACATTGCTACTTTTTGCCGATACCATTTCTGAAGCTGTTGCATCACAAATTCACAAATTTGCTGGTGATTATCTTGACAGGAGGATGAAGATTCCAATTGTTAGAGAAGATTATCTGACTAAATGTATTGAAAGGCGGAAGAAGCTTCCATTTGATCTCTACAAAATTGAGGCCACTGGAGAATCTTCTAGTGTAATGACTGTCAAGGTGAAAGGCAGAAGTGCTGTTCATGAATCTTCTGGCCTGCAAGATTCTGGTCACATTCTCGAGGATGGGACTAGCATCTATAACACTACTCTTAGCATGTCCGACCTTTCATCTGGAATCAACAGGTTGGTAAACGTGATATATCTTTGACCTAGGATGTATGAATGTCAATGCCATGAGAGTTGAGATGATACTGTACTTGAGTGATTATAGTTGTTGCCTTCTTTGGCTACATCTATTACTCCAGCTCTATCTAACTGCTGTTTTATGCCTGTGAAGTTATTATATCCTTCAAATAATTCAAGATGATAAGGGTTCAGACTGCCACGTTTTCCGAAAATGGGGTCGAGTTGGCAACGAGAAAATTGGAGGTATCAAACTTGAAGAAATGCCAAAATCAGATGCAATTCAGGAATTCAAACGGTTATTTCTTGAGAAAACAGGGAATCCATGGGAAGCTTGGGTGCACAAACAGAACTTCCAGAAGCATCCTGGCCGATTCTTTCCCTTGGATATTGTACTGCTATTTTTGCTTCCCCTTTTTATGTATGTTGCTAAAGCCATTGTGTGCCTTTGTACCTGTTTCTTAACATGTTCTTCACTTTTCATACTGTAGGATTACGGGGTCAATAAGCAGGCTCCAAAAAGAAATTTAGATGATGGAAAGAGTCAACTACCCCCTGCATTAAAAGAGCTGATAAAGATGCTCTTCAATGTGGAAGCGTACAGGTTAGAACGGAATCCTAAATAGTGCCTGCTGCTATTCTTCCATTTCAGGTTTCCTAAGTTTATTCAAAATTTTGCAGAGCTGCTATGATGGAATTTGAAATCAACTTGTCTGAAATGCCACTTGGAAAACTGAGCAAGAGCAACATCCAAAAAGGTATATATACATTAACATCTGATAGTATTGTTGTTTCTTTTGAGTAATATAGATTATAGAGTAATTTGTGTACTTTTAAGTTGCTTATATTCATGATTACCATTCACTTGATCTTTTAGGTTTTGAGGCCTTGACGCAGATCCAAAATTTATTGGAGAATACTGCTCTTCAACAGTCTATCAGAGAAAACCTGATTGTTGATGCTAGTAATCGTTTTTTCACTGTGATACCTTCAATTCATCCTCATGTGATCAGAGATGAGGATGATTTCAAGTCAAAGGTACATGCCATGTATTTGGAAACGCGCTCTTTTGCTCTATCGTGCTTTGTTTGCTTTGTCTCACGTGTATGTGTCAGTGGGAGGATGGGTTGGCAGAGGGACATTGATGGGTTAAGATATATAGTATGTATATTCAGTTCAACAGTAAGACTTTGGTCCATGGTCCTGGCATCAATGTGTGGAGAAGCACTTGTTTTTTGGTGACTAATCGAGCTTAAGCTTGTAAAATTTCTGTGGTGAAATTAAATTGTGCTACAGGAATACAGCAGCGTCTGTTTAATACAGCAGCGTCTGTTTAGGATGCAGCTTATGACTGGTCTAGAATATTTTGGTTCTTATTTTCATTGAGCTTTAATTTTTGTATGGGTCTCTGTGGTAGGTGAAAATGCTAGAAGCTCTCCAGGATATTGAAATAGCTTCGAGATTGGTGGGCTTTGATGTTGATAGTGATGACTCTCTTGATGACAAGTATAAGAAGCTTCACTGTGACATGGTTCCTTTGGCTCATGATAGTGAAGATTATCGATTGATTGAGAAGTATCTTCTCACTACTCATGCTCCTACACACACCGTAAGTGAGATTTCATATAATTACTAATATGTTTACACGGGGATCGGTTTTACTTTCCTGATCATATCCACTACCTTAGGAATGGAGTCTCGAACTAGAAGAAGTTTTCGCACTTGAAAGAGAAGGGGAGTTTGATAGATTTAGACCTCAACGTGAGAAGCTAGGCAATAAAATGCTCCTCTGGCATGGTAATATGATTTGTGCTCATTGTCTCATGTTGTGCTGTGTGCCTTTTGCTTTTTCATTACTTGATAACTAATATCAAAGCTGAGAGCAAAACTTTATGTTAATGCAAAACTTTCTCTTCCTCAGGTTCTAGGTTGACAAATTTTGTTGGTATACTTAGCCAAGGACTCAGAATAGCTCCTCCTGAGGCTCCAGCGACTGGCTACATGGTCTATTCCTCTTGTCCTTATCTCATATATGGTTACTAATAGCTGTAGCCCTCGTCACAACTCTTTTGCCCTGACTATGGTGAAACTAATTTTTTGTGCAGTTTGGCAAAGGGGTTTACTTTGCTGACCTTGTCAGCAAGAGTGCTCAGTATTGCTACACAGACAGGAAGAATCCAGTGGGCTTGATGCTATTGAGTGAAGTTGCCCTCGGACAAATCCATGAGCTCAGGAAAGCCCAGGTAAGTCTGTTATCATGGCAATGTAGTTCCTTCGCATCTACATTCATTTATGATTAAGCCAAATTCTGTGACAGTCTTGTATAACAGTATAAGTGCCTTCATGAACAGACATTTGCCGAGGAAAATGAAAATGTATCTCTGTTCTTGTTGGTCTAATTTATCTTGCTTATTTTCTAATGTATGTATTCTAGTACATGGACAAGCCCCCAAAAGGGAAGCACTCCACCAAAGGACTTGGCAAGAAGGTACCGGATGAGACAGGTTTTGCGAAATGGAAGGATGATGTAGTTGTGCCTTGTGGAAAACCTGTCGACGCAAAAGTGAGAACATCAGAACTCATGTACAACGAGTACATTGTCTATGATACAGCCCAAGTAAGTTTTACCCCCATCTTAGCAGGATCATTTGCATCCCTTCTTTTCTGTAGCTATGTCCTTGTCTCCTTGTGTCGCACACAGCCTGAAGTGGTACTTGTTTAGCGGCTAGTTTTTTTTGTTTTTTTGGTTCCATTTCCAAGCGGCTTTGTTGTTATGCCCTTTCTGGATAGATGTAAACATGACCATGTAGTGTGCATATTTAGTACATTTGAGTCTCCAAATTACCCTCGTTATCAAATTTGAATTCCAGCAAATTCCATTCTGGACCAAATTGCCAAACACCTCCTTGCCCAATAAAATAAATATTGGTTGCACACATATACGTCCCCTTTTTTGGTGCATGGCTGGATGACAATCTTTTGATTTGAATAATACTTGCATGATACAAAGATGATCACACTCACTAATGTGTCATGGCGTTTGGTGATGATACAAATGTTATGTTGACTAATTTTCATGGGTTTTACGTGAAATGACAGGTTAAGATGCAGTTCCTGTTGAAGGTAAGATTTCAATACAAGAGGTAACCAGCAGCTTGATAATCGACTGCATCCAGTTTTGTACAGCGATTCAGGTCCTCTTTGGTTGGGAAGTTCAACCTCTATGGTTTAGCTCTTTATGACTAAGTAGCAGCTCAACTGGTTTGAGTAACTGATATCGGTTTTTGGTTTTGATAAGATCTCAATTTTGGGCTAGCTGGAGATCTTCATAATCATCCCTGTAATGGTTGTATATGTTTTTGAACCATGAGATTGCTTGCTATCTGGTACTCGTGACAACAATGCAATGACAACACTCTTCATCTTCCTTTCGTAAGTCGTCATTTTTCTGCTCTCCCTCTTCTTCTGGTGTGTATTATTATGGTTAATGCAACCAAAGCCCTAGGAACAAAGAAAGGTTTTCGCGTTCGCTACATGAGGATAATCATACATATAGCTGTTTAAATCTTTTTATCAAACGTCCTGTGCTCCTATAGTAACTCATGATCCACTTCCCCTTGTGACTCTTGAAATTGTTCAATTTCACGTTGGGGAGGTTTCCACCTTACCTGAATTGTCATAAAAGTCAACAAATTCTTAGGCTTAAAAAGATCTCTCCAAGCCACAAACTCTCCTTTTTTACTTTAACAAGGATCGTAAATTACCCCCTGTTAAGTCCTCCCTTCGTAACTTGTAAATGTTGACAAACTATTTATTTGTTGTGCGGAGTTTAGGGAGAAATTGTGAGGATTGTTTATTCCACTTTTGCCTTTGGGTGTGCATAATGTAATTGGGTAATTTTAAATTGTATTATAACGTGAGTGGATGAATTTTTCTATTGTGAGAGTGTAAGAGAGTTGGAAGAGACCATTTGGGGTAGGTAGAGTATTGGATTATTTTATTATAGTGTAAAGATGGTGGGGGGTATATTGGTGATTCTAACGGGTAAAAATTGGTTTTTTAAGCTTTACAAGGAACAAATATTTGAGTGGTTTGTTAAGTCTTATAAGAGATGGAGGGAGTACTAAAAATGATTTTTTTTGCAAAATACATCCAAAAACATTGTACCGAAGGGAATATGTCATATAAAATATTATGAAAAAAAAACTAAAAACCAAAAGAATATAAAAAAAAAAAACAGGAAAATTGCTTTTCTTTCATTAATTTTCCATTTCAAAAAAGAAAAACAAAAAACCAAAAAAATGAAAACCAAACCTAATTATATTCTCCCATTTACCGCCCCGCCATCTCCGTTCACTGTCCAACCATCGCCATAGCCTCCTCATCGGTCCCGCAATAGCTACAAACCTCTCCCTCCCGGCCCCTCTCATCCCTTTCCCACCCAATTAGTCAATTATTATCTAATGTCTGTTACATTTTGTAAACGTTTATACTTATTCATATNTTAGGTTTCGAGTCGAGTTCGAGCCGAGCTTTCCTCGAGTCTGGCTAACATCAAGTTACGAACGAGTCAATGTTAAGTATCTAGTGAGTTGATTCGCTCGATTAGTAACCCTAATTATTATGAGTATATATATGATAGCCATTTTGATTTGGTTAAATACAACTTCCAAATTCCTCGAATACGCTCCCTAATACAAACTCTTGTATCTTCTTAGATTAAAATCATGCATCTAAAAAAGATTGGGATAATTAATGCTAGTGTCCACCTAAGCGTGTTTATTTCAACTTACCATTTATGCATTTAGTTTAGTTTAGTCCAATCTACTTCAGTCCAATCAAGTTAAGTACAATTCAACAAATTATTTATTCTCTCACATATATTATTCAATGCCCATTTAGAGTATATATTCATTTCAACCCAAACATTTCATTTGAACTAGTAATATTATGTGGAAGATAAAGTAAATTGCTAAACTAAGTTGAATTAAACTGAACAAATTGAATTGAACCGAAATGATATTGAACGTAGGTGAAATAAACACATACTTAGGGCATATTTAATTCATACACAAAACTGAATGGTCTAAATTAAACTAATAAATAGTATTAAACTGAACTGAGCATCGAATTAATTAAAAGAAAAATCATTTTTTTCCCATTTTTTCAAAGACGGATGATTCCTTCGTGGGCCAGTCCTGTCATATTGTAGGCCTTAAAATGAAATATAAATAAAGGTCCTTTACGAACCAATATCTTGCTAATATATACAATATATTTATAATTTAATATAATGTAATGTAAAATAATATAATTATATTAATATTACTCAACCCAACAAATAAAACTAGTTCCGCCAAACGCAAACTAAAGGTAAATTAGAAAACTTTAATAATTTTAAGCGCTTTGGGCCCTGATCGAGCGCTCTTATTGCCCTCCCCCAATACCGGGCTTGATTCTTTCACGCGTAGAAATATACTCAGTGAAGATATATTGTCCTAAAAGTTGTAGTGAAGAACAAATTGTCAACTTGCAATATCACTTAAACACTCTATATTTGATTTAATACGCTATTTAATGGAGATTGTTACGCGTATACTAGGTAAAAAAACCGAGATATAATACACTTAATTACTACTAGTAATAAATGAATGTTGAAAATTCTCTCAAATTCTGAATTGTTAAGCAAGTAATTATTATACTTTTTCTCAACTCTTTTTGTTTCTTTGAAAAACTACGCTCATTCTTGCTAGAATTTTCAATCATCCATTTAATTGATCATTAGCTTGTTTTGATTGTTCTCATAAAGTTTCCTAGTTGAAATTGGTATAACATGCAGATAATCAAAAGTTCTCATGTTTTTTTTATTTTTTTTACTTTCTAATTTTCTTCTTCATTTCCATCCTTAGAGATATTAAACTTGAAGATAAAGAAGGGTTGCGTGTGGCGAAAGATCAATAGGAAGACAGTTAGTTGCACATTTTGAGTATACTCGCTCTTCTTCAGCAAAGATATTCACATCTCTGTTGTCAAATAGACGTGCTTTGCAATTACCCATTTATAGTGCCATCGATTTGAGTATCATCACATTTGGCTTTAGTGATGATAATTTCTTGGGACGTTATCGGTTTGGAGATATCTATAGGGTATCGATACTTGGTATAGGACGTTATCGGTTTGGGGATATCTATAGGGTATCCTATATACTTGGTATGAAACCACAAGATGTAACTGTAAAAGTTTGGAAGACGGTTAGGAATTGGGATGCAAGAGACCAATGTCTTTGGAGATTTACGGTATCAGTACCGTAATTTATACTCATTTCTGTGTAGCACTTAATGTTATGTTTGTATTATTTAGAATTCTTAATAACCCACTTTTTTTTTTCTTTGGGGTGGCAGAATGAATTTTTTTTTATGACTCATCCTGATATGGATCACCCTTGCCTGCCGGAGATAATTGGATGATGTTGGGAATGGGATCTAGATATGCCGGGTGTCGTTTATCAGATCCACCCTATTGGTACTTTGGAAAATCTACTTGTGTATGGTAAATTGTTTTCCTCACTAACTAGATGCATTTTTTTTGGTTCCTGTCGGTCTTTATTTTCCTTTTCTACTCTTAATTTTCATGTCTCTTGATATTTAATTTAGAATTATTTTACATAATTTTATATTATGTTATGATATATTATATATGTAATTTATATCGATGGTAATAAACATACTACTACATGTTATTTTTATGTTTGCTAGAATCTTTAATATATTTTAAATTATGACCAACCGAGACAATATCGAGAATATCGAGAATATCTTTATATTTTTATTGATTTTTGATATATGATACAGTGATTGTTGAAAGAAATATTGCAGTTGATTAGTGCCCAATGGTTGATGTGTATGCTCTTATTGTTTTTACGGTGGAGCTGCTCATTAAAAATCACATCTTGGATGGCAAAGAAGGTTGTGGTGCTCTGATATTTTCTCTGTAAGAACAATGCTGTTTTTTAAGCTCAATCATTGATGACAATAAAGACAAATCGTTTTTATTTTGATGGGGATGCATAAGAGATATTTAGAATGTTACTTCATTGCCCGAGTTACCCGAAAACGCGCATTCATCGACCGGAGAATTCAAAGTTTTCATGCCCCTGATGTTTATATCTTGATATTATGTTTATGTTTAAACAATGGTTTAGCTTGAACAGAACTTGTTAACTTTAGCTTGTTTTTTGTAAATCAACTATGGCTATGGCCTTCAGTATTTATTGCTACCGGTCTCTGTTTTTGAGTAGCTGGTATTTTTTTGAGTGTGCTGTGTGAATTGCAACTGTTTTGTATCATCACAGGTAAGTGAAGTTATGAGAAATATTGTCATTGTTATTCTAAATAAATACATCAAGATTTTGTTAGGGATGAGCAAACAACCAGGGTACTCGGAACCGGTGGGTCGAAACCGGAACCAAGGTTCCATCCGGTTTCGGTTCCCAAATTTTCGGAACTGCAACCAGTTGGGTATCCGATACCTGGTTCCTTTCTAATTTATGTATTGTTAGTTGTGGGTGTGTTGGGTAAAAAAAGGATAATTATAACAGTTAAAGACTTGACCCTAAATCTAAGTAATTCTTTTAACGTTTAATTTTCCTGATTTGCAATTTTTTGATTTAAAATTTTAGAGTAGCGTTTGTAGTTGCAAAAGAAGTTTTGTTAAGATAATAATATACTTTGAATAACAGGCCTTTTTGTTGATAAATGTAAGATTATTTACAAGTTTAGCAAAGAATCGGGTACCCGATATTAGAACCTGCGGTTCCGGTTCTAAAGTTTATGGAACCGGTTGTAATAGTTCCAGTTCCGGTTTGCAGGAACCGGCTACAACCGGTTCCAATTTTGGTTCCTGAAAAAAAAGAGCAGGTATCCGATTTGCTTACCCCTAGCTTTTGTAACTAATTGCCCTTTTTGTTTTGGGAAATTACCTTGGTTAATAATGGTGGATATTATTGTACTCATGTCTATGCTTTACTTAAAAAAAGCAAATGCAGCAGATTTTACTTACACATTTCAACATCAATGAGTTATGTCTAATTTTCTAGGCTTCTTGTATATGCTTGATTGTTTGGTTGGAAGCCTCTTCATATATATAGTCTGAATTCCATTTACCCGATCTTGTACAACATGTAGCTTTCCATTTTTCAGACTTACTCTATCTCTTATTATTAGAATTACGGGCATATGTGACCTTTCCAAAGATAAGACATGTAGTGTATCATAACATAAATGAACTATGGAAATGGCAAATAATGTGAACATAGATGCATAACTCTATAGCCAGCAACCTGGATGAAATAGCTAAAGTTTTGATTGTTCAAAATGAGTTCAAGAATAGATTTCCCTACTTAAATGTAGCGTAACATTATTAAACATAAAAATATGGCCAAAATAATCTTGGAGCACAGAGGCTTGAATCATCAACTTCCAAATTAGCTAGGTAGCGTTTACTTTGGTGTAATGGCTATAACAATAACAATGTAATGAGCATTATATAGTTATACATATGCTCAAGGTGACTATTGTAATTGATTACAAACTTCTTGTTTTTAATCATGTAATAACAATAACTTTGGTGTAATGGCTATAACAATAACAATATTTGTAGTTGATAGTTTGATTGTAAACATCATTGTTTTTAATCATGTAATAATAATTACCCACATAGTCACGAATAAACTATACTAGAAGGACCCAACCTTTTGCAAAAGTTCAATTGAAGGATCCAACCTTCTATTTGTTTAATACAAGGACCTCACTTCCCTTTTCCAAATGAAAAATGTGACGTGGCACCTGATTTAATAAATTAAAAAAAAAAAGAAATTAACACCCTCATGTGCTGAGATTGCTATGAATAACCAATAATACCCCTCCTCACTTCTCAGCTTCGCTTTCTCTCTCATGTCCACTACCATTATTAACCTTCAACCTTAACCTGAATCTGGAAAGAAAGCCCTTCAAACATGAAAAAATAAAAACAAATTCAGTTCAATTATAATTTTAACTTTAATTGGATTATATTTGGGGGTTAGGATTTTAATTTTAATAGCAGTTAGGATGTGGATTTGGGGGAAATGGGTATTTCGGGTTGAACGGATTTGGGGTTAATTGGGAGGAATGTTACGAATTTTGGGTTGGGAAGAAAAAACAAATAATGAAGGTTGTTAGATGTGCCATATAACCAATCAAATAGGAGAAAGAATGGGAGTTGGGAGAATGAGAGCTGCCAAGGAATTAGAAACCAGTAGATAGGAGGAGAAAGAAGGGGAGGAGAGAGAAATCAATAATTTTACTATCTATTGTAATTGATTACAAACTTCTTATCCACTCTCATTCCTCATCATTGCCTTTTCACATCTCTCTCTCTCTTTTCCAAAATGATGGAGTACATACATTATACCGCAACCACAATTACTTCCAAGTAAACAAACCCTTAGAATCTAAAGCTCAAAAATCTGACACACTCATAAATGTCTAGTGGAGTTTGGTAGTGTCCTTCACTATACTTACCAAGGATGTATATGTACCAACTACTACTATCACTATGCTTACGAGTGCAAGTACCATGATAAACACCTTCTCAACTAATCTCCTAGTAGCCCCCAAAATTTTCAAGTAGCATAAGCACGGAATTGTTATAGAAGCTGTAGCGCTTAACAATGCACCAACCAAGGACATGAGGGCTCCGAAGAAAGGAATCGACAACGCGACAACAACTTGTGTAGCAACCAACATTGTTCTTACAAAAATCCTGAAAAACCTTTTCTTGCGGTAGCTTGGAAACCAACTCTCGGTGGTGTTTGCAACGGGCTCCATCATCAATGCGTATTTTGATAAGGGTGTGATCCAGGCAGTATAGATGGCAACTTTCGAGCTCAGCTTTTGGGCTGGAAGGTTCAATGTTATCTGTGATTGTAGCTTGGAACCAAACATCAAGTATCCAAGAATCGCCATTGAAGTGTAGCAGGTTGTAGCACACATGAATCCAAGGAGTAAGACCTATAACAAATTAGCACATACTAAACCAACATTAATCAAGTTTCTTAATCAAAACAAAAAGAGTGATTTTTATGAAAGAGCAATGCCATCAGCTAGTCAAACCAGCTAATACAACAAAGTGTGGGCAATGCAACCAAGTTATCGAACTAGCTACCAATTGATTGCCAAACAAGGAACGTAAAGAAAAGATTTATTGGAAACATGCAAAATTGAATTTTTTTTTTTTGGAATAGGGTTGAAATGAAGACTAATTACCAAATTAGGCTGGGGCAAAAACTATTTACCATGGTGGTGTCCACGTAGGATCGGAATATCACGATCCGACCATTTTTTTTTCGCGTAGCAGAGTAAAGTCGCTGTGGCTGACGGCGACTTATCAGGAGGAAAGCCGTTGTGGCTGAGGGCGACTTATGTTCCCACCATTTTCCTTGCTAAGTGGTCATATTTCATGGAAAGGAAACTCGCCCTGGCAGAGGGCGACTTTTCTCCTGATAAGTCGCCATCGTCCACAGCGACTTTTCTTCTAGTAAGTCGCCCTCAGCCACAGCGACTTTACTCTGCTACGCGAAAGGAAAAAAATTTGTCGCATCGTGGTTTCCCGATCCTACGTGGACACCACCATGGTAAATAGTTGTCGTCCCAGCCTAATCTGGTAATTAGTTTTCAATTCAACCCTATTCCAAAAAAAAAAAAATCTGTAGAATTACTATTTATGAAATTTACCTTGGAGAAATGACGTTTCTTAGCCATGGAAGTGTATAAAGTTGGAAAGACCGGATTTGCACTATATGAGAACATGTATAGGCTCATCGCGGTTGGAAGCCCTTTCCAGTTTAGAAGTTCACCTCTGTTATGGAAGCCAACACCATCAACGGCTCCAACCCATAGGACCGATGCAAGAATTACGACAGCAGCTACAATTCCGGTGGCAGAAATGTAGGCAAGGATGCTTAAGTTATCTAACCAAACAGTTGGTAGAAGAACGAGGGCGATTATGAAGACAAAACTCTGATTTCCATCAATAGTCTTCCCCAATGCATGAATTCTCATATCAGGGAAGAGATGTTGTAGATTGTCCCCTTCTAAAATCAAAAATCCTGTTAAGACTAAATACAAGTCTATGTACAGAACAATTGTTACCAATATTTTTCCAACTCTTCCAAACGCAAACTCCCCAATATCGGAATAAGTTTGGATCCTAGGATTCGCATCCATGCATCGTTGGGTAAGCAGCCCTGCGTACCATGCTGCGCTTGCGATGGCGAGAAGGAAGACTAAGCTTAACCAACCTCCTGATGCAAGGGCATAAGGAACTGATAATATTCCAACTCCTAATGCATTCCATAAGAAAAACATTCATAAAAAATCATTGATAGTTTTAGCTATGATAGAAAAAAGAAGGCGAGTATAGAAACGATCAGGACCGGGAATGGGAAAGATACCTATAACCGCGTTTAGGCCATTGAATATGGTCTTCAATAAGGAAGTATTGCCTTCTCTTTCGTATTCGATATTATTAGCCTCTACCTCCATGAAAGGCTAAGTGCAAGCAAACCTTCAAGAACCAAGGGAAACTAAAATCTTCAAGTTAAATTGAGTAAGCCTTGCCATAGTTAATAGCTAACTAGTATTGTGCAATATATATAATTAAATTTATAAGAGTACGTGCACGATTAATAATTTGTATCACATAATAAATAGATCATATAAATTGACAGCTCTGAAACACGGAAATTCGAGGAAATTTAGGGGAAACTTCCTATCACCAAAAGAACTACTTTTCCAATAATTAACCTTTGAAATTGCAAAATCACCTTACTTAAAATTACCATAAAAGTATTGGATTGATAAATAAGTATGGTTTTCAATGAGAAAATGTATTAGTTTTATTGAATGCGGGAACTATTAGTATTGGTTTGAATGAAATAAAGTATCAAAATTAAATATCAAAAGTATTAGTTTTAATACTATGGGTATTAGTTTTAATGAAATACAGTATTAGTTTTCATTAGTGTCAGTTTGAACGAGATAATATGTTAATTAGAATAATATGAGTATTAATTTTAATGAGAAAAAGTATTAGTCAATGTGATCAATAGTATTAGTTTTTTTTTTTATAGCATAAATATTAGTTTGAATGATAGAAAATATTACTTAGAATATTAGGAATATAAGCTAAAATACACTCGTATTAGTTTAGAGACAGCAAATTATTATTTTTATTACTAAAAGTATTAGTTATAATATAAAAGAAATGATATATTAGTTTCAATTGGATAAAATATTAGTTTGAATGGATGAAAGTATTAGTTTAATTACCGTATGAAAGCATTAGTTTGAATACTAAAGGTATCAATTATAATACCAAGTGAATAGTCATAAAAATATTAGTTTACAAAATGATCATCTTTTTAATATCAATAGTATTTATTTGAATGCAAAAGGTATTAGTTGCAATGACAAAAACTATTAGTTGTAAGGAAAAATTCCACTTTGTTTACCTGAGGTATGGCATAATCAGTTTTTTGTGACCTTAATTTTGCATATTCTCAGTTTGGTTACCAGTAATTTGAAAATTAGTTTCACTTTGGTGATTTCCGTTAACTCCGTTAAGTTGACTGTTAGTTTACCACACATGCATCATATAATAACAACACAGTATTCATTACCACACACAAAACAACATTCAAAAACATTTTCCAATAAAAAAATAAATAAAAAAACCCCTAATAGAGAAGAAAACAGTAATGATAAGGGTTCTGAATACCACTTCAGACAGCCCATAGGGAATGGGTCTAACGCCAAATAACCTAAAGGCCCCTCTCATTATTGCAACGCTGCCATTTTGCTTAACAAACTAACAGTCAACTTGACGGAACTAACGGAAATCACCAAAGTGAAACTAATTTTCAAATTACTGGTAACCAAAGTGAGAATATGCAAAATTAAGGTCACCAAAAAATGATTATGAAATACCTCAGGTAACCAAAGTGAAATTTTTCTTAGTTGTAATGAAAAAGTATCACTTTATATGAACGAAATTATTAACTCTAGTGCTGAAAGTATCAAAATAATAATTTTAGAAACTAAAAGTTTAGGCCATGTTCGGGATGGTTGCAATGTGAGTTTTTGGTTTTCAAATTGAATTTCAAAACCAAAACATGTTTGGCAAAATAGTGTTGAGTTGTGAGTTTTTGATGATTTTGAAAACTTGGCACCTAGAATTGAAAACCAAAAAAAATACTCCCTCCGTACCTTTTAAATGTTTATAAACCATCCAAAAAAAAGTCCCACTGAAATGTTTACAAACCAAAATTACACACTTTTCTTCATAATACCCATCCACTATCTACTTTAAATAATAAAAAATTCAACTATCACATCAACTTTCATTTCTCTCTCTACCTTTATTTACTTTAAACAATTTAAAATTCACCCACTCACTCTCTCACCCACTCATAATAAAATACTCATTCTTAACCCCTTCTCTCTATTGTAAATCTCCCCAACCATTAGGGGTATTATTGGAAACAAATACCCATTCTTTTGCTGTCTTAATTTACGTGCTAAAATGGTTTGTAAACGTTTAAAGGAGACGGAGGGAGTAGTTTTGTATATTGTGTTTTTAGTTGTCAAATTTCTTTATCTAATTTTTACTCACGGTACATGACACTTACCCACAAATTTGGCTAGTAGTCTTTCCAGTAATATGCAGCACACGAAATAAACTATTTGCGAATTCAAAATTTAAAAATAAAATAAAAATTAGAAGTGGGCCCGTGCATCTTAGCTGTCGCTCTTGAGACTTTGTGAAAATTATATTACCATGTGTAATATTAGACAACTTTGCAACAATAAATTGGGTTTAAATCATCATCATTGTCTACACCCAAATTCGACACCGTTTCGCTCCCAAACAGCAACCAATAAGTTCAAGTCACAACCATGATCAATCAGGGTCAACAAAAACAGAGAAGCACAGACACAAAGTATACGAATTGCAATAATAAATTGGGTTTAAATCAAAACAACACAAACTAAAAACCTTATAAATTGAATATGAAAAAACATAGCAACAAAGATATCAATTGGAACATCCATAATTTAATTGCATCAATCATTCACAGGAAAAAAGCTAAAGAAAATGGAAAAACACCTTTCTTTAATGCAATTCGGTGAAGTTTGTGGCGATCCAAAATACAATTGGCAATTCTTTTCGAAATCAGAGTGAACTGATGAGATCATTAGAGAAGAGGATGAGAGAAAATTAATTGCGTATGATTTGAATGATTTGGATAATTGACAATTCTTCACAATATATGTTGGAGATAGTTGATCAAATCTTGCCATGTTTTGATTGAGTTGACGTTGTAATTTTTTTAGAAATGAGTGAACTTAAGTTTAGAGAATATGGAAGGAGGAGAAGACAGAGTAAGCGTCATGGGTTTCCTTCTTGTGGTTGGTTTCTTTTAGGCGTTAACTACTAACGTTTTTTTTTTTTTTTTTTTTTTTTTTTTTTTTTAGGTGGATCTAAAATGTATCTTATATAAAGCAGTTATGGATAACATTTCAAAATTAGTCGTAAAAATTCAAATTGAGATCTGAAAAATGAATATAATAAAATAAGTTATTTGGCTGTTGAGAGTAGAAAAATTAGTTGAAACCTTGAAAGATAAATATAATTAAAAAGGTAATTGCAATTGCTAAAATTACCTACCCTTATGTATCATTTTAAATAACTTAATAATACTACTATATAAAAATAAACCAAATACTCCCTCCGTCCCACTGTAACTTAGACAGTTTGACTTTAGAGGTTAAAGTTGGAGAACTCTGACCATTATTTGATGAAAAAATATAATGAAATATTATGTACAAATGTAATTTTTAAATTCATCTTAATTAGTGTTTTCAAAATATAATTTTGTTATAATTTTTTAATTTATAATTATAATTTTCAATTGTCAAAGTGTTATTTTGGAGACCGCGCAAATCAAACTATCTAAGTTACAGTGGGACGGAGGGAGTAGTTCAAATAAAAAGCTTAAAATAGTTATGGACAAATGATAACTTACGGTTTTTATCATTTCATAAGTGCTCTGTTTCGATTCAATTTCTTTAATGAAATTCAAATTGTGAAGCAAATAACGTACAACATTTTGCATTTAGAAGGTTCAACTATAACAATAAATTCTACTATAAAAACCATGGATTAAGATTTCTTGGTCACTAAAACTCTGATACCATGTAAAGGAACAGATTTAATCGAAAGTTTAAAAATGGTTGGAGACCCAATCAATCATTTTATATCCTAATACAAACTATTATATATGGGTCACTAGAATCACACAACCAAATACGCATCAACTAGGCTACAATACACTAGCTGATCATATATGAATTACAAATGTTTAATGTAACTAAGAAGAGACAGAGTGAGAGAGAGCATACCAAAAAGTGAGTAGATGGATCCAATGTAGATTGCTAAATGCTATAATCACTGGTTTTTCTAGTGTTAATGAGATCATGCAATGAGTTGATCTTTATCAAAAAGGGACCTTTGTTTTTATAGAACCTCAAAATATTCTCTCATTATGCATGACATAAATTTTTTTTTTTTAACACCCATCGTTATCAGGCCATCACCCAGATTAACACGTGAACTAATTAGTTACGTAATTTTCATCAAAAAAAAAAATTAGTTACGTAATTAACTTTATCAATTACTCTTATTGATTAAATTTATGAGAATAGGGAGGATTAATGATGGTTTGACCCAAGTAATTGCATGCATTAATGCATGGGAAACGCATTAAGATTAGTGAAGAGCATGAACCAAGCCCGGCCCACAATGACTTCCCTTGGATTTATCGAGACTTGCTGAGACTCTTATGTCATAAGATATGATGATTAAATCTAATTTTATCACAAATCCTTGAAATTTTCAGTCTTCGATTGTATTTTAAGTAGTATGCAAAGACAAATTAGTCCATTTTTGATTTATTTAACACTTCCACTTGACCAAAGGTGACCTATGAGGCCGACTCATTGACTGTGGTCGAGCAGATGACTTGTTTCCTTGTTCATATTAAACATATACGTCAATTCATTAACGTACGTTATAGTTTTTGGCCGGATTGGATCCTAATGGAGTCCACATACATTCTTGAACGTCTGTTTTTTCCCCCCTTTTTGAACAGGTAAGGAAACCACCCGCTTTTTGTGAATAATGACACTCGAACTCTAATCATTGTTAGAGACGAGTGGGGAGTGCGCTATTGCACTACTCACTCCAAGCTCGTTCTTGAACATCCATGGGACTATAGATGACCTNCTATAGACGACCTTAAAGTACCCCATGGTGTTCCTTGGAGGCCTATTTGCCAGCACTTAATGGTTGTTGGATCATACAAGTTGTGTTACCTACTATTGCTTGACTTGAACGGCCCAGCTAACGATGTTCCAAATTCCGTAATTGTTTAACCTGAACATTAAATGACCTAAAACGGCCCAGTCCGGAATCCGAAACCTGAGAATTTTGTGGCCTAATCTGGCTCACAAATATGGGCTTCAGGCCCACAAACGTGACTGATTTTTTTTTTAATCAACATGCAAAACTCTGATTTTATGCTTGGAATATTTCTTTTTCTGATTTTGCATTAGGTGTTTGTTTTGCCTTTTTTTTTTTTTTTTTTTCAAGATCCACCTCAAATAAATTACTCCCTCCGTCCCACTACTACGTTTCCAAACCACCAAAATTTTTGTCCCACCATTACCTTTCCAAACCAAATAATCTCCCATATCATCCCTAAATTACCCCTCCACTATCTAAAAAATACAATAAAAAACTCTTTTTT
>BSSO01001429.1:0-23709 GCA_030267885.1 Mesembryanthemum crystallinum
ACGTTTTAATAAATCAAAGAAACAACTTCATATTAATTTATACTCAATAATTGAAAATATAACCCAATCAAATGTCTATACATGCACATAACACTCATATTACATCCCGTGCATTGCACGGGGAAAAAAACTAGTTTAAACTTAAAAAAGTAATAAAAAGTTGAGATTAATAAGACTAAATTAGTATTTCAAGTGATTATTTGAAACCCATAAGTACAACTCTCAGACAAAATCCCCACAAAGAAAAAAACCTTAATACCAACTTTATACAAAGTGTTGAACCATCCAAAAAAAGAAAGCCAAAATCAAAAAGTTATGTAACCAAACTCAAAAGAAAACAAACCCAAGAAAGAAAAGAATGAATGACCCATTCTATAACCACAATTACTGAGGAAGGCCTAGAGCCAAGATTCAAAGAGATCATGTCACTTCTTTTTTTTCCTTTTTCTTTTTAACAAAACCACTTTTCCCGGTAAAGCATCCCATTCTTAACGGCCCATTTTCCCCTTCATTCATCATCATCCTCTCTCTCTCTCTCTCTCTCTCTCTCTCCTTCCTCCAATGGATCGTATCTTCATCCTAATCTTCATCTTCCTCACCTCCCTCTCTCTCTCCTCAGGTAATTAAATTCCCTCTCTCACAATTTCCCTCTTTTTTTTTTTTTTTTTAAATTATTACTCAAACTAGTAACTAATTAATTATTCTCAACAAAACAGAAGTCGAAGCGGCGTCGTTTCGACTGGTAAATAAGTGCCGCCACCCAGTATGGCCAGGCCTCCTCTCCGGCGCCACCTCACCGCCGCTCCCCACCACCGGCTTCACTCTCAACTCTGGCAAGTCCCGCACCCTAACCTTCCCCAAATCCTGGTCGGGTCGGATCTGGGCCCGAACCCTCTGCTCCACCGACCCGAAAACCCACAAATTCTCGTGCCTCACCGGCGACTGCGGCTCCGGCAAGATAGAATGCGCCGGCGCCGGCGCAATCCCTCCGGCGACCCTCGCCGAGTTCACCCTCAACGGCGCCGGCGGCCTCGACTTCTACGACGTCAGCCTCGTCGACGGGTACAACCTCCCGATGCTCGTGGTGGCGCGTGGGGGACACGGCGGGGATTGTAGCCCCACTGGGTGCCTCATTGACCTCAACCTCGCGTGCCCCAAGGAGCTGAGCGTGGCGGCGGCGCGTGGGAACGGGAGTGAGCGCGTGGGTTTTGGGACTGCTGTTGCGTGTAAGAGCGCGTGTGAGGCGTTTGGGGCGCCGGAGTTTTGTTGCAGTGAAGGGTTTAACACGCCGGACACGTGTCACCCGTCGGTGTACTCGTTGTTCTTCAAAGAAGCTTGCCCACGCTCGTATAGTTATGCGTATGATGATAAGACGAGCACCTTCACTTGTGCTTCAGCGGATTATATCATCATCTTTTGTCCTGCACCCTACACCAGGTACTAATATTCAGTTCTTGGTTTTGGTTGGAATTTTCTTTTTCTTGTTTGTGTTTTTAATTGTAGTATGTTAATTTAGTTGGTGATTTGTGAGGGTAAATGGGTCAAATTTGGATGGGTTTTGTGGGTTTTTGATTATTTGCTTGAATTCATAGACATATAGTAGAAGATTAAGGTAGGATTTGGGAGGTACTGATAAATTTGATTGGATGTGGCCTGTGGGCGCTGCATGTTTGGTTTGCATGAATTGACTGGTGATGCTTTTAATAATCCATTGAATTGGATAATGACAAAATGGTTTCTTAACCATTGATGCTTTTGCTTGGTTATTTATGTGGAATTATTCAACACTGATGATGAAATGGAGGATACTTTAGACAATATGAGCTAATTATTGCAGCAGTAATGTTGAAAGTTAGGTACTGGGAGTGGATTATAGAATTTGTGGTCCCTTTCAAGATCAACTTTACTTCTTTCCTGGTTCAAAAGCTCTATTCATTCCAAGTGAATTTTGCTTAATTGATATTAATGGGAAATGAATGAATAATAATATACGAGAGAACAGAACCAAGCAGGATAGGAACAATGAAATGAATAGAGCGTAAGTAGTTTACTTTTGTTCATTTCATGGGGGACTTGTCATGATAAAGATTTTAGTGGTGATGATCTTCTTGGCTAATTCTGGTTCATAGTGATGAGTCATGTTGGGGTGGTGAATAATTTGTTTACATGCTGTTCCCATGCGGGATATATATTATAATATTAGTATGGTTGTGTACTTATATTGGGGGTTCTGAAGCTGAGTCAGTGAGTCTTTTCTGTATATATTTAACTTGAAGTTAAGGTGTTTTCTGATTTTGAACTGTGCCCCTCAATACTGTGGGTTATCTATTGAAGTAAAAGTAAGCTACTGGAGATGAGTGGAAGTAGTTGAGATGATATTAGAAGCAAATCAACTCAAAGACATTAGTAGTAGTGCAATAACATTGAAAGCCCTAGTTGGTCCGGACATTGTTTATGTGATTCAGGTATAGCTCAGAATAGTTAAATGCTTGTTAGAGACAGCTGAAATCTATTGTATGAATTGTGTAACTTGGTCAATTGAACCAAGTTAGCCTTGAGGTCTAATGAGCCTTAAAGACTGCAGGCTGATGATTCCTAATGTATTCGGAAATCATGATGTCCTCTTTCTGTTTCTTTTTGAGAATAAAGCTATAAATTAGTATACTTTTAAATTTGTTGCCCATTCTCTCAGCTTGTAAAAATCTAGTGAGTTGTTCTGTTTGTATTTATGTCATACTATCTGCTATTTTATTTGATTCGTGCATTCGACCAATGCCTTGTGATCACGGGTCCTAGTGATTATGGGAGCACCAGGATCTCCTTAATTGTGAGTCTGCATATTCTGCATGTCTATTTAGGCTTTGGATTGTTGGATTAGGCTGCAGCTCGATCAATTTGACTTGAAAGCCTAATCAACTGCCTGCTGAAAGAACCTATTTTGAAAGGACTAACCTTGTATAGTTTGATTTTGGAATCTGTATCAGAACATGTAGATATAAAGTGGTTGTTATATCCTAATTGTCCTTGTTTGTTAAGAAGGGAGCTTGAGGGCAGTGAACATGTATAGGTAGAACTGTAGAAGTGTTCTGCTGTCCGTAAACTAGCTCACAGAACCACTCCTGAGAACCTTTTTTAGGAACACCCCCTTTGCTTCAAAACATTCTCTCTTTCCCAACTTATAAAATGACCAGAAATATACATGCTTCTCCATTCGCTTGAATCCCCTCAACGAGATGAGTGCAAATCTACTTTATCTATGCAAAGAATTTGGTCTAATCTTGGGGCATGCAAGAACAATGCATTCACCATCTGAAGCATAATATTAAGCTATTCTACATTGAGTAATAACTACCACTCATGGAATACTGCACAAATATTTGCAGCCAAAAGTTGCTTGGTGCAAGAAGAATGGCAGGAGAACTACCCTTGGTGAACAAGACAATGATGTACTTGCATTCAGCGAGCCGAAAGGTGTCTTCAGGTCTGACTATACCCCAATTCATTGCTGGTGGCATAATTATTATGAGTGCTGTTATCTGGGATCTAATTGTGTGAATCTTGCTAATATATACGGGATCTTTCAGGCCGGTAGTGAAGAGAAGTGGGTTGTGTCATCTTTGACCCCATTGCTGTACCAGTTAGGTTTTCACCATCTCCCTTTGATGCCTTCCTTTTGGAACTTCAACCATCACAAGCTGCGTAAAGATGAGTGATTCCACGTCTTGTGTAATTTGAAAATAGACTGGCAGATGCTGTAAATACCACATATTTTCTGCCGTTTTTTTCTTTTCAAATCCGTTGCCACAAGTGGCTCAATTTTTTGAATATAGTTTTGTTCACTCCAAGGCTATAAACACGAAGTATTGAAGAATTTCTGGCAAATGACCAGTTAAACAAACATTGGACGACTCACTGTTTCACTTCCAATGGAGTTTGCCTGTTCTTCAATCTATAGTTATTGGAGTTTTTCACTCGGGCAAATTTTGGAAGCTCAAGTGTGTTGTAGACTGTAGCCAAGTGGGTGTATACATGTCTGATTTGCAGGTTTTGTGACCTATGAGAATTTGATTAATTTGGGACAGATTGTGTGTGTGTGCTTTTTTTTTCTTTTCCTCGCGTCTTGTAAGAATTGGCCGATTGGTTGATCGATCATATGGATTTTGTAGCAGTTGGGTATATGACACTAGGGGAAGTCCTGGTTGAGTGAAACAGGCTTGGTGTTCCCTTGCTATGTTAGGGCTTGGCCTGCTGCTGATATATATTAGAACATGAGATAACATGATTGGGCCCTCAGATTCTTTCGAATATGTTACTGGGTTGGGTTTCCCTTGATAATGTATTGCAATTTCCTGCAGAACAGAAGTCTCCATTCCCTTAAACTCTAGCAACTATCAAAGACTATCACTAACAAATGATAAACTGCTGATGTACTGAGTGATCACAAAACTTAACAGATATTCTTATCACAATCACAGTGACTTGGCTATAGAGAGCTTCTTCTGATCTCAAAGACTATCTACAATCACTATAAAATGCCCAAAACCTCACGCTAACCAGCAACACCAATTAGGCACTTGAGTGATTGCAAAACCCTAAACCCAAATCACAAAAAAATGAAGTTCCTTGTCCCCATTGTTTTTGTGGTGATCATCTCTTTCGGCATTACTGCCTCTGCCCAAGAACAAGAACAAGCCGAGGCTTTTGACCCACAATGGTTTGAGTTGGGAGAACCACACCCTTTCTTAGGATTGTGACGAGCAGGGCCACCATCACCGCCCTTCACCGAGGATCAGATCAAGTGCTTCGAGACCTTCCACAAGCCAGGCATGGCTTCATGCTTGCAGGATCTCCGTTCCTTCTTCCAGACACACAAAGTTTCACTCGGTTCCGACTGCTGCTCCGCCCTCGAAAATATCATCCCTTGTGGATCTTAAGTTGCACGAATACAACCACTCAAATCATTCTCTACATGAGAATAGAGTTACGTGCGAAACCTGCAAAATAAAAATCTCAGCCTTCGCACCATAATTCTATTCAAGTCATGATTCATAAACATTGAAACCTAACTTTTTTGGGCAATTTTGGTAGGTGTTATTCTTTCTCATTACCCAACATCCAATGAATTGGATCAGTTTTGTTATAATTTTTTTTTTAATAAATCACAACTTTTTTATTAAATTTATTACTATAATTAATCTATCATCTATTTTTCTTAAAGATTAAAATAGGTACATTTTCGGCATTTGGAAGAATTGGAACCTCGTGGATGGGTGACTAGTACGGTGCCTTTAGGGCTCTTAGGAATCCGATTTCCATCCATGGGCTCCTCCCACGCTCTTATGGGGATGCTTGTGCATCTTCATGTAAAATATTCCATCGCCATGCGTGGTAATTTGAGAAGACCCATGAGGCCCCCTCATGGCTCTAGAGGTGTTTCGAGCGGCATAACTCTCTTTCGACCCATATTTTCGATGTTTAGGGCCGAGGGCTATTAAGGACCAAGTTAATTCAATCTTGAAAACGAATTGGAACCACTATTGGCAAACATTTACGCAGGGCGGTGGTAACACGTATATACTTTTTTTTTTATTTTTCTATAAGAACAATTGAAACCAACATGTAATACTTTTAGATTGAAAATTTGTTATCTTAGCATTACATAAATCAATTTATATGGTCCTCTACAAGATGGACTTCCACCACTAATTATATGCGAATAAATCTCTAGATCAAAAAAAAAAAAAAAAATGTCATCACCCTTTTGCTCCTTCTTTTTTGGAAAAGTGGGAATATTTCTTTGCGCTTTCAATGCTCTTGCCTCAGAATGAGCCATGATGCATGCTTTCAAAGAAGCTAAAAAGAGAGGGTAAAGCTAACAGAAACAAAATTCATTGCCTTTTTCATTCCCTAGTTCTCCCTTGTCTCTCCCTAATCTGACAATTAAAGGAGGCATTGATGAAGATTGAAGATTATAACTTGCAAACCGTGCGGGTGAGGGATTTACATCCTAACCCTAATCATATCCCATTTGGCAAGAACGCCATCAAATCTCCTCAATACTCAATAGCATGTAAAAATTTGTTTTATAAACAACACCGAGATAATTAACTTAGGCCCTGTTTGGGATGGTTGTGAGTTGCCAATTTTCAGTTTTTTTGGAAACTTGAAACCAAGTTTTGGAAACCACTTTTTTTGGTTTCCAATTTTCTGTTGTCAGTTTTGAAAATTGAGCAGAGACCTATAAGCAGAACAAATTTCAACCTAAAATTCAATTTCTATAAAGAGTTGAGATTTTTTCAAAACCAAAAACTGGCAACTGGCAACCACCCCGAACAGGGCCTTAGAAATTTTCCTTTTATGTGTTTGATATGACTGCGTTTGAGATGTAAACTGCGTCAAACTCTGCGCAAAACTTGCAAAACAATAGTTCTAGCCATACAGTAAAACTTGACAAAAAGATCTAGGGTTGATTTTAGCCTTAACTTTTAGGGTTATGTTTGACACCAGATGCAACTACAATGTTTTCGGGGAGAACCAGCTAGCTTTGGGTCCGAGTTTTAATCTTGTCCAAAACATTTGTCAATTTAACACCACTTCTGAGTAATTGAATGAATGGATGACAAATGTTGATAAGAATATTGAAAAGGAACAATTTACTAAATGAAAATTAATTATAAAAAAGGTGAACTTTATTCATCGAGTCAAAGGAATTAAGAAAATAATAATACTGTACTAGTACTACATTAGTCCATAAAGGAGGGAGCATAACAGTGTACAGCATTCAAAACATAGTCCTTGGTGTCATTTACTCTCTGAATTCATCAAATTGCACTAAGGTCAAAGTTTACTGGGTTGAATAAGTTCCCCACAAAACCATGAAAAGAGGAGATGAGATGAGACACAGAGAATCCGATGCCCTATTATTATTTTAATAGCCATCTCATCTGATTGTGAACCTCTTATTTTAACTCCTAGTGGCATCACATCACAACAATCCTGCCCCGCTGTCCAAATACAAATCCTCATTTTATTTGCTCTTCTTCTCAAATTTATTATAGTCCTAGAATAACCTCAATTCATCACTTTTTTTTTTTTTTTTTTCTTTCTTTTCGTTTTCCAGGTTGTTCAACTTAATTCATGTTATTCTGATTAGTTTTGTTCAGTCAAGCGAACTGAACAGTGAACACGCCTTTAACTCAACTATATCCCTTTTGAGACAGTCATTACTTATATCTCAATTCAACTTAACCACTGCACTTCTGCCAAGCTTATTTACCTCAACTTTTTGATTTACGAATACTCTTGGATGAATTGCTGAGTTATCCCCAAAAGAGGGCACATTTCAAGTTTTATAGACTGTTCAAAACGAGATAAATATTTGTGCTTGCGCCTTTCTGGTTTCCTTAGCCCGTGTGCATTTGCATAAGCCCAATCCTACCCTGGTAGCGTAACGGTCATCAATTAGACAAAATCATGAGCAATTAGCGCGGGCATGGTAACGGTCACAACCAAGATAATATGTGAAACACAAAGGATAGAAAATGATTAGTAGATGTAAAAGTGTAAAACCTTGATATCAAGGTATCTTCTTCTGTGATGATGCATGTTACTACAGTATTATGTAGTATGTGATGTAGTGCATTTAAGAATTAAGAAACGGCAACAGCAACAACAACATATGAATTAACGAATGCATATGATATGATATGAATATGGGAGTTTGGACAAAACGATGCACTGTTTTTCTGTTTGTGATGACCATGCCAAATACTACTACTAATACCTTGGCAGAACTCTCACGTGAAGCAGTAGGACAAAATCCATTTAGAGTTAGAGACGTCTGGAGTATTATTATTAGAGATTTGTCACTACGTGGAAGTTCTGCTGCTGAATCTTATTCTTGCCCCCATGTGTAATTAATTCCACGTACATGGATTATTTGTTAGGTTGCATGGATATGAATATAGATAATGACACGAACACGACACAGATATGAGGAAGTGCCATTTATAGAAGAAAAATAGCTTGATAGGTGCTTTGTATAAGTGTCGGTGCGTGTCGTGTCCGAATATCCGACATGCGATACGACACCTATACAAGGTGTCGTGTCCGTACTTCAGAGATTATTTGTGTTTATCTAGGTTAACTACGTATTAATTAAGGCTCTAACATGAAAACGAGTGATGAACATTGTGTTAGGACGTTTGGAAAGGCTTTTAATAAGGTATATTAGAGGGTCAAATTACACTTAATCCTAAAAATATTGATATTGAAAAATCCAAAGATTATACCTCACAATGGGTCATAGTCATATAGAGACCTCAAATATATTGGATTGACACCTTCCATAGGGCACAAAAGGCCCTCAAGGCTGATTATAATTTTTCCAACGATTGGACTCGATTTGAATAACCTTTTAGTGATCCTTTATTAGTCACTCGATTTTATATTTTCATCACCAAAATCATGGATAAATAATACTCAACCACCAAATAACAAAAGAGAGTGATTTACATTAATGTAAACTCAACAAAAGTGGCATAAGGAGAGAAAAAGAATGTCTATGTCCAAATGGTAGGGGATGCTCTGCATATTATATGCCACCATTCATTGAGAGTGGAATTAATACTAGTTAAATGACCCAACAAGAACAAACACTAATGAGAAAAAAGCCCTTCTTCACCACCACCCTCTTGGCCCGATGCAAACAAATTCTTTACAAATAAAGTACCATAAATTAATGTCAAGATAATACTCCTATTACTACTATAAATCTGATTTAGAGGAATAAAGTGAGACAGATCCCCATTATATTATACACTATACACTTCCAGGAATGGCCATCACTCTTCCACTCTGACATCTCCACTCCCTCACTCTCTCTCTCTCTCTCTCTTCACTCGAGGTGAGACTCTGTTCATTTCAACGGCAGTAAAGCTCCGAACTTGAACCCCATTTTGCCCATTTCACACCTCTCTGAGACAGGGAAGCATAATCCCCTGTTTTCTTTCATCCTCTGCTACCACCTAATGGTCTAACATTACCACTTCCACCACCACCATTATCACTCTACAATCTCTCTCCTCTGCTCCTTTTAACCTCTGCATTTCCTCACTGAAGAATTTTCATAACAGAGCAAAACAGAGTAACCCACATGGATCTACTCAATTACTCGTGCTTCAACTTCATACTTAAACTTGCTTTTCTCCTGCTCATCTCGAAAGGTACATAAAAACTGCAATCTTGATGCCATTTACTCAATTTGGGTCTCCTTATTTTGTTAAATAAGCTACTATTGAACTAAAATTTTGCAGTCTTTTGACTCTTTTTAATGTTTTACCAACTGGGTCGTTTAGTTTCAAGTTTCTAACTACATTTTGAGCTTGGATTTGTAGGTGTTTGGGGTGCTACATTCACATTCGTCAACAAATGCGAGTACACAGTATGGCCCGGGATACTAGCAAATGCGGGTACCCCAAAACTTGAGAGCACCGGTTTCGAGCTCCCGGCCGACACTTCCCGGTCTTTCCAAGCCCCAACCGGCTGGTCCGGCCGGTTCTGGGGCCGAACCGGGTGCAACTTCGACGGTTCAGGTCTCGGCTACTGCGCCACCGGAGACTGCGGCTCCGGCACGGCGGAGTGCAACGGAGCCGGGGCGGAGCCACCAGCCACACTGGCGGAGTTCACACTTGGAACCGGTGGTCAAGACTTTTATGACGTCAGCCTCGTTGATGGGTACAATTTGCCGATGTTGGTCGAAGTTAATGGCGGGTCCGGTTTATGTGCCTCGACCGGTTGTGTGGTGGATCTGAACCGGATGTGCCCTTCTGAGCTGAAGATGGGGAATGGCGACGCGTGTAGGAGCGCGTGTGAGGCGTTTGGGAGTCCGGAGTATTGTTGTAGTGGCGCGTATGGCTCACCTTCCACTTGCAAGCCGTCGATCTACTCGCAGGTGTTCAAATCGGCTTGTCCTAGGTCGTATAGTTACGCTTATGACGATGCTACTAGCACATTTACTTGCAGTGGAGCTGATTATACCATCACTTTTTGCCCTTCCACTCCCAGGTAATTGCAACGTTTCTTTCTCCTTGGCATTTTCACAAACACCTGGTTTGCATTTACTTGCACTTTTGTTTAAACAAATGCATTAGGTTTTTGCCACTTTGCAGAAGTCACCCCTATACAATACTACTACTACCTCCGTTCTACAATGAAGGTTTTCCGCCACTCACATGCAGAACGGAGGGAGTAGTAATAATCACCCCTTCAAAGCATAAAAGTCACGTCTTTCAACTCGTAAGAGTCATTCAGTTGTCCATAATTCGCGCTAAAGGTACTCTTAACTCTTAAATCCTAGGTTTTGAATGATTTCATGAGAGTAGCATTATAGAGTTAGTTTATTTCATCCTATTCAATTTCAATTCGCTTTTATTTAGTCACAACCCTTTCTTTTATGGGTAATTTGTTGACGAAGCTAGTTGATTCCTTGTTACAGTACATTTCACTTTCTCTCTCTAGTTGTTACTTGTTGCCTTGTTAGTGATGCCATGATTAATATCTAGTTCATGTGACGGGATGTATCTTTAAGGACACTGACAAAATTCAATCAATGCCAGCCATGTTTAATTGTTTGCGTGTGTGGTCATTGTCATTTGTCACAGTCAGAAATCATCAAGAGATGCTAGCCCAGTAACCAGTACGACACCACCAGCAACAACAACACCAACACCAACAACACCAACGGATATATCCGGATCCGACCCGATGGGCTCGAGCTTAGGGTCAAGTGGGTCGGGCGATATGACATATGGGTCAGCTTCAGATGCTGGAACTGGGCCCGGAACTCTAACAGGGTCAGGACCCGGATCAGGAACTACAACAACTATGCTATCTGATGGGTCCTGGTTAGCTGGATTGGCAATGGGAAGCTCAACATCTTTACAACCCACATTAGTAGTAGCATCATTCTCTGCGATTTTCGCTCTTTTGTTCACTTTCCTTTCATTGTAGGGGTGTGTTAATTTTACGTAATTAGTTTCAATGTAATGTAAAAGGGTGTTCTTGAATTGGCATTTCATCGAACAGTTGGTAGGCAAAGCCGAAAAGCTGAAGATTCAAAATTGTAAACCAATCCACCTACCAAATATTCTCCCAAATATTTGCAATGGAGTATACAGTAAAAATTCGCTGTTTGGGGACTAGGAACTTTTAGGGTTTTCTTTTGAATTTCTTATCGGGCTCTTTTGGTTAAAGGAAGAGATTAGAGTAAGGCTTTTCTAGTATAATTAGCAATTGCCAATGTGAACTTTGTACAGAAAAAGGGTTGGCGGGTGTTTGAGGGGGGAAAAGGAAGAGGATGAGATTGCGGGTGGCGCAAGATTGCAGCTTGTTTATGAGAGTATGTGTATATTGGTGTTCATTTTTGCCTTTAAACATTTGAATATTTGATGTCATATCTGGGTTTTGGTAGCATATAACCAAATGATGAAGTCCAACTGAAAAAGCTTTAGATATTCACTCAATTGGTATCTCCACTTTAAACATCTTTTGGACTAATCTGACCAAAAGTTGTGCGTCATATGCTTTTACAGTTTTACTCATCATCACTGTACACATCATTAAAGTTAATCTCGTCCATCTACTCTAATTTTAGCCTGTTCATTTGACAGTTTATGAGATCTTTTATTGTGACAAAAATCACAGCTTTGGGAAATTTAAATTCCAACTTACAGTCAATGCAATTTGTGTCTTGCGGTATTCAGATTGGAAGTTATCTGAACCCAATTTGGGCTTGGATGAATAATTTGATCTTGAACCAGAGTACGTTGACCTCCTTGATGTTATGCTGGTAGCGATATCCAAATTTGGTTAAGGTGGTGTAAACTTAGGCTATGTCGGCGAAACTAGTTATATATAGTAACTGTATTTGCGAGCTGAGGCTAGTTCCATTCAAGAGTATATACTACTCGACAAAAGATGAAGTCGAGTTTAGCAATTCCACAGGTTAGGAATTGAGCGCGAATTAGCTTGAAATTCAGGCAGGGAAATACGTCGGCCTAGGTAATACAGTACTAATATTGCAGAGAAAAGAAAAAAGAAAAAAGAAAATTGAAGACAGACTCGACAAACTCATTCAGTAGCTGTAAGTGAGAATAGACCTTTAATTTGTTTATTGCAAGTGCCCTGTTTCTGCGTAACCTTTTTCGTAGCTGCCGACAAACTGTAGGGAAACCATGTCCATTGCCAACACCAACAAGCTAATGCAGAATCTCAATGCTATTTGATCTTGGTATTGGTAAAACAAAGCTTCGTAATCCCACCAGTTTATGAGTAACCTCTATACACATCAATATAAATGTAACAGCCTCATTATGGTATCTCTGAGAGTTTAGCTACCGCAAATCTAAAAGGAATGTGTATTAGTATAAATTTTTGAAATTAACTTCAGGTGTTCCATTAAGGGTACCTACAAGACACTTGAACACAGAATGCATCTTCAAATACAGTACTCTACTATTTATCAGCAATTTTAAGTAGCTTATGAGGTTGGGTGGGTAGCTTAGTGTCGCATCTCCTACTTACCCCTAACAATGATCTTGACTAGAATCTTATTTCCCTCAACAATAATGAGACTTTCTTACTATCACTATATATGAGTTTTGTGCTAGTGAGTTTGGTATCTGATACCTTCTTGGTTTAATACCGTAACAAGTAGTAGTATCAAATCGATGGTTCAATCTGAACTTCCGCATTGTCTGAAAGCACCATTTATATTGGGTTTCTACCAATTTGGTGATCTCCTGAAATTAGGCCAAATGCACTCTTAATTCTAACGAAAAAACGAAGAAGAGGTGAGACTGAAAAGAGCCGTCCGAAATACGTATATTATTCAGCTAGACCTCTATGTTATGTTATCCTCTCCATTTTATCAGCCACTGATCCTGGGGGCATTTAAAACGTTCACCTTTTAAGCAGTGGGCTACAATACGGCAACGGCGACATTGTTTACGCTTTAGACCTTCTCCTACCTTTAACCTATCTATAGCAGTTCCAGTGCAACAGTACCTCATCTTGTTCTGGTGGATACAATTTTGTTTTGTTTAATTAATTCACACAAGCGGCCACTTTGAAATTAAACTAATAACGGCTCTATATAGTATAAGTGTGTATGCGTTTAAATGAAGGAAATTGATCTTGTTAGTCAAAAAGTTCTAATTCTCCTGAGGAAAATAATCTACAAAAAGTCACCAAAAGCCAAAAGGGACCCAAAAGATGTGGCTTTGTTATCAATCATTCATTAAGGATAATTGTAAACTTTTCTATAATATCATTATTATCAACGATAACACCAGCTGCAATAACACTCTGATTATTACTCCTAGGTCACTTCTCGAGTGAAGAATGAGCACATATTGAGGACCACATTGCCTCTGCCCTACCCCTACTAGAGCCACCAAAAGCATTCCCTTCACCAATTCTTATGATTGGAATTATAAGTTGAGAGGAGTGGGTAAGTTCTACATGCATTATAAGTCATTTATTCGATTGCGGTAGGTTTTCCATGTACTAGCCGTTTATCACAATTCTATGATCGGATAATCTTATTAGTACTACCTCGAATTGATAGTTACATCACTAGTTAAAATTACAGGTAGAAGTACTGACTTCTAGTTCTGGATGGACATTTAGTCATTTGTTGCAATTATATATGTGATCGGATACTCTTATGAGTACTTACTAGTCTTTACGTAGTATGGTAAGTATTACATGTGTCTTTTGTAGACAAAGATACATGTTAAGATCATTTGACTGGGTTAGTTGGTGATCTTAACTTCATAATCTACTTTATGCAAACTTAATGTTTCTGGGTGTTTTGTAATAGGTATGCTTTGCGTGTTCCAGTGCAACAGAAAAACCAGCAAACTAATTGTTTTTTATTGAAAAATTAGCAAATAATCTACTTCTAAACAACACTACAATTGTTCGTCATCCTGCCTAAGCTATTATAATACTCACTAACAATAACCAGTTTCGGATGAAACCTCACTTAATTTTCATGTGAAGATGAAACAAAGAACCCTCTTCACTATCTAATTAGTCTGAACTTTATTTGAGACATACAATTTCTATGAACAATATTGAGATATCTCATAACAGAGAACAATAATGAAAAGAATAAGATGTATTATCTAGCTTAGTTATTAACTACTTCCTTAGTCATAAGTGAATGTAGAAGTGCTTAGTTTCATCACCTTGGCCGAGGGAAAATGTGGAGTTTTTGGTTTTGTTATTACCATAAACAACTTGTAAATTGTACTCTCCCAAGTAACCATAGAAACTGTAAGAACCAAATCCATCAGTCTCACCCTGAATTACCCCTGTTTGCCATTCTTTAATGAGCTTGTCCACAACATCGCCTGTAGGGAGATTTTGGAGATTGTTGTCTGTTAAGCACATTCGGTAACATCCTCCTGGATGCAATGATGTCCATAGCATTATCCCTCTCACTGAAGGATGGGAGAATACTTCTCTCAGCACCACTTCCAAATATGCAGCCTGCACAAAGCATCATCTTAAGTAAAGTTAGTAACTTAAGTCTCTAAAGTGAACTCAATTGAATAAGAATGAAATTGAATGTAGTATGGAAAGTTGGAAACGACGAAATGAACATGGTCTACATGTCCATTAGTATGTACATTACATATAATTAGTGCATCACGCGAATCATGCATCCTAATTCGTTACAAGTAATAGGTTTTAGGTAATTGAAATCAATGATCCACTTTACATGAATGCATGAATAGTTGAGTTTATGCATGAATATCATTAGGCTATCTAGTAAATTTCTCTATGAAGAGTTGTTCTAACCTGTGTTTGTTTGTCAAGGGTATTGCTAATATCGATCTCAGTAAGCCAGATAGGGAGACCAAGTGTGGCCAACTTATCGAGGGTAGCCCTTATGTATGGAGGGTTTGGGACAGTGAAGTGACCCTCCAAACCAATACCATCCATAAGCACTCCTCCTTGTTGGAGCTCTCTCAGCTTAGCAATGTAAGAATCAACAGTTGAATTCAAATCATCACAAGTCTCCACCACATTGAACTCATTCATGAAAAGGGTTGCTAATGGATCAGCCTGATGAGCTGTTTCGAAGAAGCCCAACGTGGCATTAGGCCCAAGCCTGTTCTCATAGAAGTCATAATGGAGCATCTCATTGCTGACATCCCAGTGTATGAACTCTCCCTTGTACTTGCTCATCAGGCTTTCTATCCGTGAATTTACGGCTCCTTTGAGGTCCGAGCCCGTTAAGTTACGGACCCAGGAAGGGGTGCTACTTGGATTCTCCCAGAAGATGTTGTGCCCCCTGGCCATTAGCTGCTGGGCTCTGACAAATTCCAACATTTGATCTGGGACAGTGTAGTTGACTTGGCCTGGTTCAGGTTCTGTGGCATACCACTTCAGCTCATCCTCAAATACTGCTGCATTGAATCTCTCTACAAACCATTTCTGCATCATTTTTATATAATTATCATTATCAACCAAATTGTGGATGACCATGTTTAAGCTTTCCACACTACTAGAAGCTCAAAACTTTGTGTAGGATATATCGTCACCTGGTAGGGCAAATTTCCAAGGATGGTCTTAGAGATAGATGATCCAAAGGGAAAATCCTTGGAGACTTGCTGCAGGATGATGTCGGCTCCGTGCAAACGATTCCCATTCTCATCAGAGACATGAATAGTTGCAGCACGTTTTCTGACCTGGACAAGAGATAGGTGGTGGAAAATCAAGTATTTACCTATGATGATTACATTATTTTTGGTAATTTGATGATAGTGAAATTCTATGTTAGAGTAAGTGCTCACAGAGTCTATCTTAGATTGTTGATGTGTTTTCCATTCATCATTTGTAAAGGGCTGAAGAGAAGAACTTGCAACTTCTATTTCAACATCTCCTCCATCAGAATTCTAGACAGAGCAAAGTAGTAAAAAAAAAAGAAAAAATCAAAGTTAGAACCATAAATCAGAGTGGTGAAAAATAATGAGAAAGGGAATTAATAATATGACAAACAGAAGATGGACCTGAAAGTAAAGGGTTGATAGGTTAGAAGGAGACTGAAGTATAAATCCACCCTTCAAAAATGTCCAGCATCCACTGGTAGCAATGACATTGCCTATACAGTTATAGCTGTCTTTGCCGGATGTTAAGCCTGCCCTTACTAGAGCTGACTCTGCTCCTTTTATCTTCACCCAGCCTGTATGTACAGTTAGATCATGAAAAATGACACAAATGAGCAAAGGCAGAAACCCCTTTAACGAGTTTTCCCCATAAGTTTTGCAGGCCAGCCTTAACCTTTATTTCCCATTTTCTGTTGTTTTGCATGATCTTAACCTCTAGGAATGATAATTTTGGTTTGGATTGTCGACATTATAAGTGCACGACTTATCATAGAGTTATGTATCTAACCAGATCACCAAATAATTTTGCACCGCATGTGATAATTTTTATTGAAAGGAGTAAGAGGTAGAAAAGAACTTTAACTGGAGAAAGAGTAGACAGTGGCACCAGGGAGGTCGTGAAGCAGAAAAACAGGATAGTGCCCAACATTCACAGAACCAGCAAATGATCCATTTCTGATTTCTTGCATTTGATCTTTGAGGATTCCTCCATTGTATAGAGCTTTCTCTGGCTGTGCTTTACACTGCAATGTTGCATATAATATATTTACAAATCTTTCCTAGGCAAAAAGTTATACCCCCTAAATATAAAGATTGATGCTGTGGTGTTGTGCATGCATATTTGCTTCCCAGTCCTGACCCTAAATGGATGTCTCTAATTGGTTATATTAATGTCATCCTATATAATAAAATTTGTTGAATCAATAACTCAAATTGCATTTTTACCTCAGTATAAGCAGTGTAATCATACACGAGGCCACCTGAAGCAAAATCATAAAAAGAAACTGAAAATTCTTGACAAGGAAAAAAAAAGGTAGGAATAGTAGAGTGAAAAAGAGGATGAGTGAAAGAACCATTGGCTGTCAGTGAGGCAGCTCCAAGGAGAAACAAGAGCAGCACCAAAAATATAGGGGGAATATCCTTCATGCTATTTTCCTAGGCCAAAATCTGTTGGTATGAGTTTGATTTCCAGTAACGTTCTTCCTACAGTAGCCACATACGATTTTTGAAATTGGCGATCTTTGAGTGGCGCAAAATTGGAAGAGACTAAATATGGGAAATTGAAGTTACAGGTGATGCAGCCAGCCACTTGTATGTATGTACATATATTTATGATATGATATATCCATACAAATACAATACAATACAATACAAGTCCATGCTGCTGGATTTGGCCTATTCACATGCCAGGGGAAACAAGTAAATTTATCAGTTATGTACTCTATAAAACTAATGATACAGTACATTTTGAACTTCTTTCTTCTTGCTTTCTGTGAATGGGATTTTGGCTTCTTTAGGGAGTTCTAGTCCTATATTATTTTTCGATGTTCAATTAACCAACCGTCCTAGCACAATTCCCAACTATATTGGATTGTAATTTTATGCCTTTGTTTGCCATATCGCTGTACGTAGCTGCATGATGTCCTAATAATACTACTATAATTTTGAATTTGAATTAGTTAATTTGTTCCAGCAGTAAGATAGCAGTTTCAGATAATTGTTGGTTTTTCTTCAGCTCCTCGATTACTTACATTCCAGTAAGATATGGTCATAAGATGTCTGTTTCAGGTTAAATTAAACAACATTGGGCTGAAGTTTAGTATTTCGCTATGCTGAATTATTATTCTGATCCTGAATATCTGAAATTGGTACTGTTTCATGAAGTCCAGCGGTCATGCGTCTACTTGGGAAATCTAAATTGCCTTACATGAAAGAGGGTGGAACTAATACTAGGTACTGTTCATTGTTATTGTTTCCTGGTATTCTTTGTTGCAACTTGCAGATGAATAGATGCTCCAACACTTTGCAAAACTATTTTAGATATCTAAATGCAAAACAATTAAGGATAAATTACAGTAGGACCTATGTGGAGGTAAAATCAATTGAATTAGATCACATTTGACCAGAAGATCTATCATTACATCAATCTGATCTAAAGCAAATAGTAGCAATTTTTTGAAGTGGCTATTAAGCTCTAATAAAAGTACATTGAACCGAGATTAATAATCACCCAGGCATCATTCTACAAGAATGACCAATGTAGAAAGCAACTAAAACATTCCATATATGGTTCCTGAAGAAAAATAAGATGAGTGAAGATTAGTCCCCTACTTAGATTAGGTTCAATCACCAGTATGTATAATTATAGTTGAATATTGATATGCCTGGTTTCATCTCCTCCGGTGAGGGAAAATGTCGAATGTGTGGTTCTATTTCTATAATTGACCTTTATCCTATACTCCCCTAGAAATCCATGAAAGCTAAACAAACCTAGCTGATCTGTAATGCCCTGTATTTTCCCAGTTTGCCATTCTTGTAACAGCTTATCGACTATGTCTCCAGCTGGGAGGTTATGAAAATTGTTATCCGTAAGGCACATTTGATAACATCCCTTTTCATGTAGGGCTGTCCACAACATTATACCTTTTACTGATGAGTGCGAAAATCCTTCTCGCAGTACTTGCTCCAAATAAATTGCCTGCAAACCAAGATAAAAAATAAAATAGTATGTTAAGACTTCTTACAAGAAACTCCTATAAGTTACAACCACGCAGGACCATAAGTGCAGTATAATACAAATCAAGAGAATAACTTGGTATAAACTTTACACTTTTCATGTAAGTATACTTGAAAGGAACTTGAAAACTAAGATGTGTAGTAACTGCTTTTTACCTGTTTTTCCTTGTTAACTGTATGGGAAATATCAACCTCAGTGAGCCAAATGGGAAGTCTAAGGGTGGCCAATTTATCTAAGATAGCTCTAATGAGGGGAGGATTTGGGGTAGTGAAATGGCTTTCTAGGCCAATACCATCCATTGAAACTCCCCCTCTTTTGAGCTGTCTTAATCTTTCAACATAGACATCCACAGTTGAATTAACATCACTACAAGTCTCAACCACATTGAAC
This sequence comes from Mesembryanthemum crystallinum, assembly GCA_030267885.1. Taxonomy (NCBI): domain Eukaryota; kingdom Viridiplantae; phylum Streptophyta; class Magnoliopsida; order Caryophyllales; family Aizoaceae; genus Mesembryanthemum; species Mesembryanthemum crystallinum. The sequence goes on from BSSO01001429.1 coordinate 19,087, forward strand.
TCATTCATGAACAAGGTTGCCAATGGGTCAGCCTGGTGGGCTGTCTTGAAGAAGTCCAGCGTGGCATTGGGCCCCAGCCGCTGCTCGTAGAAATCAAAGTGGAGCATCTCATTGCTGACATCCCAGTGGATGAACTCTCCTCTGTATTTGCTCATTAGGCTCGCTATTCGAGAATTAACGGCCTGTTGGAGATCAGGACCCTTTAGCTTTTCCAACCATGTAGGGTTGTATTTCGGATCCTCCCAGAAAATGTTGTGGCCTCTGGTAGTTACCTGGTTAGCTCTAACAAATTCCAGTAATTTGTCAGCTATGGTGTAGTTGGTTTTTCCTGGTTGTGGTTCTGTGGCATACCACTTAAGCTCATTCTCAAACACTGCTGCATTGAATCTCTTCAAGAACCATTTCTGCAACAATTTCAAAGTTTATCATTCTACTGTCTGTCAGAAGTCTCATATCAAACCAGTCACCAAGTGATCTATTTCACAAAATCTCCCTTAGATTTCATTGATATCACTCCTAGATTACTCTTCTTTCTGAAAAACTAACAAATGTGATCCACAGTAAGAGCATGACAATGTACAGCATGTTCAAAGACTAGACAGTAGACAATACTAGATTCTTATGAAGAGCAAAGTAATAACCATAGAGAAACTGAGACAACTAGTTACAAAAACCCTGTTACGCAAATAAGAATAATGAAAAATTAATGATGTTGATATCAGCTGGCTTAGCTACTGAAGTCTCCGGGGTTGGTACCAAGGACTCGAGTTTGGAACCCGTCTATTGCACATGAGCTGTTTAGTCAAATTTTATGTCAAGTGCTTACTGCTTAGTACCTGACCTGGTAGGGAACATTTCCGAGTATGGTAGCTGCAATTGCAGATCCAAATGGAAAATCTTTTGACAGTTGCTGAATGGTTAGTGCAGCTCCTTGCAACCTTTCTCCACGCAAATTCGACACATGAACTGTCACAAATCGCTTGCGTTCCTACACAATAGCAGACCAAAAAAAAAAAAGAGAGATTAATATGAGCCCACAATAGCACCACGTTATCATTAATAAAAATGAAATTAATCACCTTGACAGAAACAGTAGTATATAATATAGGAGATTACCTGATTAATTTTGACTTGTTGATTCAGCCTCCACTGCTCTTCAGTAAATGGCTGCAGGGAGGCACTAGCAATGGATATATTGACAGATTTTCCTTCGAACCCCTATGAATCACCAGATTATAGCTTCTAAATAACAACAAAAAGTTGCAAAAATGGTAGCAATAGGTAAGAAAGGATATACAAGTACCTGAAAATAGAGCAAAGACAAATCCGAAGGTGAATCTAAAACAAAGCCACCTTTAAGAAATGACCAACAACCTTGCTTAGCTATGACAGTCCCTATACAATTGTATGTTACATTCTTTGCGCTCAAACTTGCCCTTATTAAGGATGAATCAGCCCCATCTAGAATCACCCAAGCTGCATGTTGAGGAGCAAGCACAAATTTCAGACATTTGGTACAGATTTGTCATACTCATAAACTCAAGTAATTGATATTAGGTGAAGTAGCCCAATCTAGGAGTTTTAATCTACTAATACATTGTCTCTTATTACTATAACTATCAATGTGGGACACTTTTATAAGTACTGACTCATACGTGTAAGTTGTAAGTAACTACTTAATAAAGAGTAATATGAGTAGTACGTGAAGAGAGCTTAACCTGAGAAGGTGTAGATAGACCGAGAGAGATTATGCAACATGAAAGTGGGTGAATAGGCGTCGATGTTGAATCTCTTGTAATCTTGGAGAATACCCCCGCCGTATAGAGGGTCTTCAGGATAAGCCTTGCACTACATGCCCATAAACCATGACAAGTACATTATAAGTATAACATACTTTGTGTATTAATACTATGCAGGTGTGACAACTTAGAGTAAATTTTACTTACCTCGTTATAAGCTGAAGAATCATAAAGAGGACCATCTGCAAATTCGTGGAAACTTTATCAATGTTACAACATACATTATGTACGCACCATGCAACAAGGACGAAACCAGAAGTTAACATTTAAAGGATCAAAGAAGATTACGTTACCGTAAGTAGTGTTGGCAAAGGGAAACAATCCAAAAGCAGAGAAGAGGAAAATCAAGGAGTAGAACAATGGAGTCCTCATAGTCGAGTAAAGATGCTAGGAAACATCAAAGTGAAAAGAGCTATATATGGGTGTTAACAAAGGGGACGGAGTGAATTGAAGGCGTGCAACTTCATGATATGATTAAAACTTGTAGTAAAATTTGATCAATATAGTGGTGTGTGTTATTGTATGTGTAAATGATTTTTGACTTTTGGCCATGTAATAATTATGAGACACAGAGGTTTGAGATTGAAGGGGGTGAAATCAGAAATGTTTCACAAGGTAACAGTGGGTGGGAATGTCTGCAAAAGTCTTGTAGCAGACCCGTGCTTATTCTTCACATGTGACCATGAAGATGAGGTTGAGTGGGGGATACTGTCACACTCCCTTTGCTCATTGGCGATTTGTGTTCATTTATGAATGTTTTTTTTTCTTTCAAACTTTGGGAATTTGATCTTTTGTGGATTTAAGCATAGTTTGATTAATTAATGAAACTGTGTTTCTTTCCAACTTTGGAAATTTGAACTTTTCTTGCCTTTTGTTTGGCCCTAGAACGTAGAGACGCTTAATATACACGCCGTCATATAACAACAATCACCACCGTCATTGTTCTGTGTACTTTTGCCTCAGGCAAAATTTAAGGTTCAAGTAGGTCATATGTAAGCAAGATTACTTTTTGAATTGTCACTGCTCACTTATACCCCACGATTCCGGACCTTCCTGAGTGCCGGTTAAGTCTGGTCCCACAAGAGTGCGTGGTTACTAAGAGGAACCCAAGAGGCCCCCCCGGTGGGTCGGGGGGCATCCTGAGCGGCCTAATTCCATTTGCACCTACAATGTCGATGTTCGGGGTCTCGTGGATGAGTAGCCAATATAGGGCTTACAAGGGCTCTTAGGGACTCGATTTCCGAACCTAGACTATTCCCACATTCCTATAAGGTTCCCCTTGCGATATTGTAGAAAACTAACACAATTTAATTTTTGAGGTTTCTGGACCCTTTTTGGGTCACTTATAGCCCACGATTTCGGACCCTTCCAAGCGCCGGTTGAGTCTTGCCCTACAGTGATGTGTAGTAACTAAATGGGACCCAAGAGGCCCCCTGATGGTTCGAGGTGCCGTTTCGATCGACCTAATTCCCTGTGTATCCAGGATTTCAATTTTGCCAGATTATTTTCTACTTAAACACATAAGTTGTTATTATTGCCTTAACAAGTTCATTCATATAATGTCAATTTTCTTTCATATGAAAACAATTTTAAACCTAATTCCAATGTGAGTTGGGTAAAGTAGGTGTCATCTTATTAAAAATAAAAAAAAATAGTAAAAAAATAAAAAAGTAGACAAGAAGTAAAGAAATTATGGTGTGAACTATGAAGTGTGGGAATTAATGAATCACAAATCCAATCCAGCAAGCAAGCAAAGCAATCTTCCCAGTTCCCACTATGTTGGTGTTGGTTGGATCAAGATTTCTACACTTTGTTAAATGTAGTAACTCCATTTAATCTACTAGAGTACTACAGGGAGTACTATATATATCATGGGCTCAACTTTAGTAGAGCAGTAGGTGGTAGGAGTAAAATAAAGAGCAGCAAATAATGTCGGCCCATTTAGGGGGCGTTAATACTTTAGTACTTACAATAGTTAGAGATTGCCAAAAAGATACTAAGAGCCAACCAAGACACAGCTTCAACAATCAACAGTACCACCACCACATGAATTCAATTCAGGCCCTCTTTTCGACAAACTTCTACTGCAATGCAAGCAAAGTTTTGTTGTTGTTTTGCACTTGCATTGCAAATTGCATGCCATTAAAAGCCACAAACAAAACTCACAGGCCTTTCATTTACTTTATAATGGTCCTGCTCTGCTCTGCTCTCCCCCGTTAAGAAAATGTACTAACTCAGACTATCATTTCTAAACAATTCTGCTTACTGCTCTATTTAGCTGTTGCACTTCAATTATCAGACTTTTCCTTTTCTTGAGGCTGCACATTCATCTACATGTCGTGCTCAATTTCTTCTTAAATAGATGTCGCGTTTTTTTGATATATAATTTGACTTGTTATTAATGAAAATATCTCTTACTTCACCATATAAAATATCAATGTTTTATTCGTATTAAAAACTTTATGAATATATATTGAGAGAAAATAATAGTAGTAGTAAAAATTCAGACTTCAAAAAGAAAAATCAGCAATTATATAAAATAAAAAAAATGGATGGATATTGTAAGTTTTGGAATCTGGAAATTTGGACGTTAATATTATTACAGTATAAAATGACAATTTGCATGACATAACAAGTTCGATCCAGATCCTAAAAAGGAGGTAGATGTATTGGAAACCAAAGGGGGTGACTTTTGCTAGAGTACTGACTACTACTCCCTCCGTCCCCCACTTACCTTAACAAAACTCCCAAAATCAAGTCCCCTACTTACCTTAACATAACTATATTTTCCTCATGTTCTCCCTTATTTACCCCCCACTATCCC
>BSSO01001430.1:0-23708 GCA_030267885.1 Mesembryanthemum crystallinum
GATTTTTAGGTAAAGTTATATGTTTTTCTTAATTTCTAACTAGTTCGTAAAAATAAAATAGGATAAACGGGTTAACAGGTCATTAGCAGGTAACACGTTTATTAAACAGGTCAGGTCAAGATCAAGGGTTTCCAAACCCGTTTAATAAACGGGTTAGGTTTGGGTCGAGAGATTATCGACACGTTTAACTTTGACACGAACACGAACACGAACACGAACACGAACACGACCCGACACGACCTATTTGACAGCCCTACCCATAATATCCCTCCACTATCTACTTTAAACAATAAAAAAAATCAACTCCTTTCAATCAAATTTAATATAAAATGATTTTTTATGCCCTTCTTTTTCTCTCTCTACCCACCATCAACCATTCTTTTAAATTTTTTAATTTAAAATCTCTCTCTCAACCCAATAAAATATCATTGTCAAACACTCTCATTGTAAATTTGTTAAACTATTAGGGGCATTATTGGAAAAAAAAAAAAAAGCCACCCTCCTTTGTTGTCTTAATTTTCGTGTCCAAATTGTTTGTAAACAAGTGAAAGGTACGGAGGGAGTACTAAACAATAAGAAACTCAGATGAAGTTGTTGATAAAAACGCTAGTAAATAATAAGCCAAGAACGGAGTGTCATCAAACATACAATAAAAAGCACTAATAATGTGCTACATATGGATGGCTTTTCAGATGTGATATCCAACTTTCTGAATAGTACATATTGGGACTAGAACACCAGCCTCTACCTGCCACGTTCCCCGCCGAGTCCTGTGCGGCATCGTGGAATTGTAGCAATCTTTATCCCAAGACCTCCTGTAAGGCTAATTTGCCCACTTATAGTCCACAGTCCCCCACCCCCCGGGGCACCGGTTGAGTTTGGCTCCACAACGGTGGGTGTTTGACTAAGGGTGACCTGAAAGGCCCCTGGTGGCTCGGGAAGCCGTTTCAACCGTCCTAACTTCCTTTGGACCCACAATTTTAGCGTTCAGGACCTCGCAAATATGGATGAGCAAAAATAACACACTTCGACTTTGAAGCTCCACAACCCCATTTTGCACTCTTCTAGCCCCATTTTGCACTTTTCTAGCCCATTGTTCCAAACCCTCCTAAGCGTCGGTTGAGTTTAGCTCCACACAGGGTTGGGTTGTGACCAAGGGGGACCCAAGAACCCCCACGGTTCCCCACGATTTCAGTGTTCGAGGCCTCGAGGATGGGTGACCAATACGAGGTCTCCAAGAGCTCTTAGGGACCCGGTTTCAGCCATGAGCTCCCATGTCCTTATAAGGTTCCCCGTGCGATATTGAGAAAAAATAACACAATCCTATTTATAAGGTTCCGTGACCCCGCTTTGCCCACGGTTCTAGACCCTCATGGGTGCCGGTTGAAACTAGGCTCAAAGCAGTGGATGGTGACTAAGGGGAACCTAAAAGGCCGGGCCACCCCAGCAGCCTTTCTAAGAGTCCTAACCCCCTTTAGACCCACAATTTCGGCGTTCGAGCCCTCGCTTATGGGTAATCAGTACAGGGGCTCCGAGAGATTTTTGGGATTTAGGTTCCGCCCTTAGGCACCTCGGCACATACCTATGCGGTTCCCCATGCTATATCAAGAAAAAATAACACACTTTGATTTTTGATCTTTCGAGAACATATTTTGCCCAATTATAGTCCACGGTTCTGGACCCTCCCGAGCGCCTGTTAAGTTTGGCTCCACGAGTGGGTGGTGACTAAGGGGGACCCAAGAGGCTCTTTGGTGGCTCAGGAGCTATTCCAAACAGCCTTATTTCCTTTCAACCCACGATTTATGCATTCGAGGTCTTGCAAATGGATGACCAAGAACGGAGTCTCCTAGGACTCTTAAGGACCCAGTTAACGGCTATGGGCTCGTCCCACGTCACTATAGAGTTTCCCATGCTGCATCGTGAAAAAATAACACACTTCGATATTTGATGTCCCTAGGACCCCATTCTGCCCACTTATATAGCCCACGGTTCTAGACCCTCCCCCTGAGAGCCGGTTAACTTGACACTAGCTTCGCAACGAAGAGTGGTGACTAAGGGGGACCCAAGAGAGCCCCCGGTGGATCAGAGAGCAGTTCTAACCATCCTAACTCCCTTTGGACCCACAATTTTGACAACCAAGCCCTCATGGATGGGTCACCAATATGAAGACTTTGAGGGCTTTTAGGGATCCGGTTTCCGCCAATGGCCACTTCCAACGTCCCTATGAGGTTCCTCGTGCGATATCGAGGAAAAATAACATACTTTGATTTTTGAGGTTTTGCGACTCCGTTTTGCTCAATTAGAGTTAAGTCACGGCCCACGCTGGTTGAGTTTGGCTCCATGGAGGTGAGTGCTGACTAAGGGGGACCCAACAGGCTCTCCGGTGGCCTGAGGGGCTATTCCGAGTGCCCTAATTCTCTTTACACTCAAAGATTTGAAAGTTTGAGGCATCGCTGATGGGTGTGACCAGCACGGGGCCTCGAAGGGTTCTTAGAGACCCGATTTCTAACCCTAGCTTGCTCCCACATCTCTATGGGGTTTTTCATCCAATATTGTGAAAAAATAACAGACCTCAATTTTTGAAGTTACGGAATCCTGTTTTCCCCACTTATAGCTCACGGTTCTAGACACTCCCGAGCACCATTTGACACTGGCAGGTGGTGCATAAGGGGGACCTCCCCCCTCGTGGATGAGGAGGCCGTTCAGAGTGGCCTAACTCCCTTAGTACACACAACTTCGGCATTCGAGGCCTCGCAGATGGGTTATCAAAACGAGCCCTCTAAGAGCTCTTAGGGACCTAATTTCCAACCTTGAGCTCCTCTTAAATTCCAATGGGGTTCCCCGTGCCTTATTGTATAAAGATAATACACTTCGTATTTTGAGGTTCCAATGCCATAATCTCGAGTAGCATGTCATGGGTGCTGGATTGGCTACTCTGGATGCTCAGCAAGGTGAGGGTCAGGCTAACCTCGATGAAACTATAGAATGGCAGAACTTCATCCAAACATGCCAGCGCCCGAACATTCACACGCCTGGGTGGCATCTGGACATCCATGTGTTTGGTCACCTGCACATCCTAACATTTCAGCGTCTAGACGATCCCAGCGTCAGGTCACCCGGACAGGACATCCAGGCTTCCAGTAACCCGGGCATCGCAGGTCAGAACACATCAGTGTAACCATCGATCTATTTGATATCCCTTCAAGGGGACTTAGCATAGATTGTGGTCACCCTTTTTTGTTACCCACTACAGAACATCCTTGGTAGCCAAATATTGCAAGTTGTTATAAACTTTGGATAAGGTATGTCCAATACCTCCGGAGGTTGGCTGTGTTTTCCCTCACGAAGGCTTTCGTATCAAAAAAAAAAAAAAGAGATCCAAGAGGTCCCCTTTGACCTAGAGGCTTTCTCCAATCGATGGTTGATCCTTAATGGTGGAAGATCGATATAGGAGTCAATAGCATACCACAAAGGCCTCCCCCATCCCTTGGTTGTTTCCTGTTCATTAACAGTCGCAAATAAACACATTGATTTGGAACTTCGTACGCGATAACTTTTATAGCCATTAGATAGAGTATATCTCAAGAACCACTTAGAGGTCGGTTTAGTTTTATTAAATGTGAGCTCTCGAGCCAAAAGAAGGAATGGGAGACCCTGATTCCCTCGAAAGGCATTCCCAACACCTTAACTTCATATTCATTCATCCATGGTATGACTATTGGAGCTTTAAAGAAGGCTCATGACAGAGTACTTGTGACTTAATAACTGACCTTGAGACCATCCACATCCATTAGGGAGTTCTTTAGGATTCGAAAATGAACATATTGGTCCATGAACCTCCTAAACACCCAATTTTCATGTTGTAGCCTTTGAATGGGGTATATGTAGACCTTCTGGAGGACAGATTGTGTTTTTCCACATGAAAGCTATTAGGGATAAAGGGATAACGAAGAAGTAGCCAATAACACAAAGATAGCTTCCCAGGTACCCTAGCCAAAAACAAAAACAAAAAAAAAGTACGTGACTAGTCAATGTAGACCAAAAGCTATGGTGGAACCCTATGATGCTTGGACTTGGCATCTACCTCAGCCATACCCGTGTCAACACGACACGACTCGAGTACCAACATGGGATATGGGTCTTTGGACTCGGCTGAGAAATGTGCCGCTGTGAAGAAAAGAAAAGAGAGGTAGGGAAAGAAAGAAAATATTGAAGATGAAGACAAATTTACTAATTCGATGCCTTTTGTGCATGTTCAGCCTCTCTTCATTTTATCTTCTCCCTTAATCTCCAAGCATCACTAGTTTGATCTCTCACCTTTTCTGACATTGTTGATTGATTGTTGTGAGCTAATGGCTCTTCATGGTGTGCAGAGAGAGAGAATGAAGAGAGATGGAGTAAGAGAGAAGCTAAATGAACCTAGTGAAGTGAAAAGACATATAAAGATAGTTCATTTAAATTCTCCAAAGATAGTTCATTTAAGGGTCACCAAAGGCACTTCAAAGTAGTTTAGCAGAGGAGAGAGAAAAAAAAAAAGTGTGTTTGTATTCACTATCAATGGTGTCATGGTGGAGATCTGTTAGCTCCAATGACTCACATCTAATATCTTGGCTGTGTTTGGCGTGGTTTATATAGTTGTGTGAGGGTATGGTACTTTTGGAGTTGAAACTAGAGTGCTTACAACTCCGAGCTGAAGGCAGCACAATTCACTTATGTCCAACTCAATGGTGAAAACAAGAAATTGAGAGTTCAACACGAGTTAATCATGCATTGGGCATGCTTTCATTACATGATGCTCATGTGTTAAACAATCTGCTCTTCAACAAAAGGTATCCATTTGAGTGGTCCGCATATACCAAGGATCAAGGCTTCACACTGCAATGTCTGATTATGCGATTCAATTTTGCCCATTATTTATGTATTACTTTATAGTTTCCTCTTGTATCATTCTTCTGATATTTTGAACAAATGATTTCTGATTTCTTTTGACTTCATTGAGAGAGGCAAATACATAAATACACAGATTGTGAGAGGGTAGGGATTAGTAATCTCATTTAATTCTCCATGCTCTCTTAGTTATAGTGGATTTATTTCAGTCACTCATGGTGCCTTTACTCTTTTTTGTTTGTTTAGTTTCTCGCATCGCATATATTTTGGTTTATTTATGTGTGCAACAATTAAAATAATTCTAGCACAAATATGAATAAAATCCTTTCCCACAAGAAGACCTAGCTTTGACAACTTTGATTTCAAGAGTTTCACATTAAATTAAAAAGTAAACCTCTCATCAATCTGAATCCCAAATGAACATCAACCAATATTAGCATAGGATGTTTTGAACCAATTTATGCCATGCCTATCATCCAGCACTAAACTGTATGCATTGCATTTCTTAAAGTATACCGTATTAAAGCACTATGTTCAAACCAAAGCCCTGGGAAGCAACAGTAAATAATGATGCTTACTATCTTGGAATTCTCCATATGGCTCAAAATGATGAAACAAGTAGCATTAGCAACACAAAAGAAAAGCAAAAGGTAGCTCCAAACCATCCACATATGAGTGGGCGTAGGCGTCAAAATAAAAGAAGCCCATTAGATATATTAGACCTATAAATCTTATTATATAGCTAAAATTTACATCATAAAACCCCAAAACATAATAACACAATACAACATCAATAAGAATACAAGCAATATAAATGTGTAACAAACTCTAATTATACAAAGCATCATCAAGAAGATCCCAGAAAACTAACATCCAAAAAAATCTCAGATCTGGGAGAATTATAAAAGCCAAGTAAAACAAACAAGTTTGAGTATAAATGAATTATAAATCATATGTCCACTACAACAATCAGTAAAGGACAAGCAAATCAATGAGCAACCTCAATCCTCCAAACAGGGAAAAAATCCAGAACCCTATTTCCCTAAATCATCAAAAAAATCATCATGCACTACCACATCATCAACAAATCCGTCCGAAAATCAACCCCAACTAAGCAGGTAAACAGTCTAAAACCCCAAAAAAACCCTAATTGCTCAATTTACCCAAATCTTCAATCAAAGAGTAAGCAAACTAATCCAAAAACCCATCCAACCCCACAAATTCTAATTGCTCAATTCACCATCAGAGCAACACCCATCAAAATTGGCAACAAACCCACCACTTTTACACCATCAAAATCGCAATAATAATTGAAGATCGAAAATTGGGCAGATCGAAAACAAGAATAACAAAACCCTAGAGAGAGAAAAGAGAGTAATTCCACCTGGCTGAACTTGAGAGCATGCTGCTCGCCGAGAAGCTGGAGATTACCAGACACAAACACAAGCATCCCACCGGTGCCGGAGGGCTGACAATCGACGGTGGTGATCGAATGTTGACACTGTTGAAAGGGAAGACTGTTGAGCTTAGCGGCGATGTTTTGGGCACCTTGAATCTTCTGGCCTTCGAATGTCAACATGGAATTGTCCTGATACAACCCAACAAGAGCCGTTCGATTCGCATCGAAGGTGGAGTAGTAATGCTCAACGAATGCCTTCGCCACTGAGTCTGGATCCATGGCTGATTCGCCCCTTTCTCTCTCCTCTTTCTCTCTTGTTGTGGGCTGCTGGTGCTGAGAGTGTGGGTGGATTTGAATTGAATATATTTGTGTTGATTTGGTAGCCTCAGATTTACGCCAACCCAGAAGGAGAACAGACGCTGTGTGATGGCAACTTTGGAGGCCGCGCACTTTTATACTCCCAAAGACTGCATACTGTGCATACCCTTAGATTTTCATGCCCTTAATGATGTTTTTTTTTTTTTTTTTCTTTTCCCACATACCAATTATGTTCTCTTCGAGTTATTTTTGTTCGATGTTTATGGTTGAATTTTGTTAATCTTTTATTGATTTTAGTGATTTTTACTAATTTTTGTTGATTTCATAGAGATATATGTTACTAAATTTTGTTTAATTTGGTGATTCTACTGATTTTTGCTTATTCTTGTTGATTCTTGCTAAAATCAACAAAAATAAGTTAGGAAAAAAAATGAAATCTTAGGCAAAAAAGTCCTTTTTTCAATTGAGTATTAAACACTTGATGCCTAGCTTTGCTAATAAAGTCTCTAAATCTTGTAACATTCTAAGTATTTAGGCTTGTTCATTTGGTGTTTTCATATTACATACTTCCTCTGTCCCACTATAATGTGGTCAATTTTGCTATTGCACAAAAAATAAGGAGCATGAGAGTGGCGGGGGGGGAGTACTTGAGCGTTTTAATTTTTTATTTAGAATGTGAGAGTGGGATTTTTAAGAGAGAGAATGAGCGGGTTATTTTTTACATAATTAATTGATAGTTGAGATAAATTAGAGTTATTTTAATGTTTATGAATGTGGAATAATGCAATAACCACCTAATAGTGGGACAAGCATATGCGAACAATGGCCACGTAATAGTAGGACGGAGAGAGTATTTGCATTAGGGGAACATTTTAGTTGCATCCAATGGCGATTGAAATTATCTTCATTGACTTCGATCCTTTTAGTAGAAAACACAAGAAAGCTACTATTCTCTTGGTTCGAAAAGCAGTTTCCATATGGGAATATTTTGCCAAATCAAATTTGAGGATGTTCCATTGCAACCAAAACACCCATCATAATAATTCACTTTTGACATTCTTTGTGTTTGGTGATTGTTTAAATGACGAGAGAAGACACCCATCATAATAATTCACTTTTGACATTCTTTGTGTTTGGTGATTGTTTAAATGACGAAAGAAGACATGAAGTTTTTTTTTTTTTTTTTTCTTTCCCGAAGTACAACTATCTTGTTGCTTGATTGACAAACAAGCAGATTGAATTCCCCATTGTGTTATTGTATACTACTTACCTCTAAAAATTCCAAGGCAATGTTGAGTTGTGGGCTGTGGCACGGAGAAAAACAAGTAAATATGGAGTTTATGTGAGGACCTAAACTATGTCGAAAAAATCAATTTTTGTCAATGCAACGTCATGTACCTAAAGATTAAATTAAGGCCCTTTAAACCCCACTAATGACATGTCTTTGATTGATTCTTTTAAAAGTTTGAAGTCATCAAATTATCTTTTGGGCATAGTTTAAATCGTTATAGATGCATTAACTCTGTGAAAAACTAATAATATTGGTTTATTAGGGCACTGTTGCCCTGTCTGCATTCATACATCATAAAATTCGTAATTTTCTTTCCAACGAATTGAAAAGTCATTTCAATTTATTTTAGGGAAGTTATAGACGTACTGCATTTCATAATATGTCAACCCTATGACAGAAGTTGTAACTTCTCTGAAGGTTTCAGAGTGAAGGTGTTCGTGCAATTTTGTAGATCATTGTACCATTTGGGTTGAGATTCAATAGATTTCCAACCCTTCCAAGCCATCTTGAAACTAGGAGCCTGAGTCTCCTAAGAATAAAACAGACATCGGTAGTAGAGTTCGAACATCCACAGGCAAAGCCTAACAGATCTCAAGCCCGTCTTCTGAACAACTAGAACACAAATCATACCAGCAATCAAGCATGCTAAGAGGCTCATACACTAAGACAGTAAAACGCGCACAGAGCGAAAGAAGAGAGGAATTACACTTTACAAGCAGTTTTAAGCTGGTGATTAACTATATACAGATCCTGAGAGTATAGATAATTACATCCCAATGGTGATTTTCCTGAACTATTCCCCTTCTCATCACAAAAAGAATGAGCAAAGGAGATGTGACAGTATCTGCCAGGATAATTCTATCCTTTATTTGAGTAAACTATATACAGTGGCACTTCTTTACACGCTCTTGTTGCCAATATGCAAATTAAATCTATGATATAAACAATACTGTCCAAATGAGGGCACTGAACTGTACTTGACATATCCTTCCAAGGCCCTTTGTGCAAGAAGTTACAAACGAACTTGCGAAAAAAGGTTCGCAAAGGCTCTTCATTTACATGGGGATCTCACTCCAACAGCCTGAGTCTGACTCACCATGTGGAAGCAATCTAACAAATGGGTCAGTAGTAGCTCACATAAGCAATCGAGTGTCACCAGTAAGTATTGTGTGTATGTTGTCCAGTGCAAAATCGATCATTATGTATTTCCTAATGTATCAACCATTTCTTTTTCTGCAGGTTATAGAATAATGCACATCAGCCAACAGTAAATACAATTTCTGACAATGGTTATTAATAGAGGCTACAGTTATATTGACAAATTTAACTCAGAAAAGAAACTGAGAAACCTATAACATGTATTCAGTTAAGTTAGTTATCGCACCAGAGCTCATAATAAGTGGAACTATTTGGTGCAGTGGTAATAGAGAGCATGAGCAGATTTTATACAACCCCACATGGTCTGCATCAGTTTTCTTCTTCTTTTTTTTCTTTTTTTTTTTTTTTTTGTCTTATCAAACATCCGGCCCCTATGTCGAATTGGCAATAAAAATTGACCCACTAAGCCAAATCGGTATTTCAAAATACTCAACTTCGTGACATTCAAAATCAAACTTTCGTGCATAAACTCCAACATTCTACATCTATGGCTAGAGTTTTTTCAAAATAAACTTTAGTTCAAAACCATTTTCTTCCAAAATTTCTATTTTTGATTTTTGGTATTTTCTAAAAACTCCCCCTTTTTATATTTTATGTTTAATCTAAGCTATGTGGGAACTCCCCCTCTTTCTTTCTTCCCTCTTCCCCTAATTGACCTAGAAGTTTAGTAGAAAGGATGATGAATTACAATCTTTATTACATCTAACAGTATCCATTGCTGGAATGTTGTCTAAAAAGAGAGCCAATCAGAAAAGGGGCCAAAATTAGTGAAGGATTTTTAAATAGAAGATTCGAGTGAGATTGACTATAACGAAGATTTTCACTGGCAGCAGAGAGTTGTAGCATATATGTGCTGAAGTTTGCTTCTAAATACTATGACATCGCCAAAGCATGTTGTAAACACCAATCTGGTTTTAGGGGTCACTTTGTAATACCAATCTGGCAATGCAGACTCAAGCATTCAAAGAGGTAGCAGACAAGGAAACATTAAGAGATATGCATGGAAAGGCCAGAATCCATCTCATTGAAGTGAGATGCTGTCAAATCAACAATTTGTCCAACAGCAAGATACTCCAGAGTTTCAGATCAGAATACAAAAACAACGATGGCCCAGTGCACATTGCACAAGGCTCCCACCTCAAGTGAGGTCTAAAGGTCAAATCTAGACAAGGTTACTTTGCAATGCAGTTAAGTGGTTTTAAATAGAGATCATATCTAGATATAAGACATAATCAAAAGAACCATTTCCCGAAAGGAGAGAAAAAGGTATTAGTGCGTAAAAGTGATAGAAAGCTTACTTGTATGCAAAATAGTGGACCCATTATGAGGTCCAGAGCGTCCAGCAGGCAAGTAGCTTGCGCTCATGCCATTTGGAATCCTTTATGAAGATAGAGCCTACTCATCCTGACAATAACTTGTTTCAAAAAAGCGCGACACTTCCCGATAAAGTTGTTCTGCTTCAAATGGTTTTGAGACATATCCATCCATTCCACACTTCACGCACTCCTCATGAGTTGCCTGGATTACGTCTGCAGTCATCGCCAATATAGGAACATGCCACCTCGAAATGTTTCCATACGCTTCAGCACATGATTCGCCATGTTGTATTCGATCATTGATGCTACTCTCTCTTTCACGAATTCTCCTTGTAGCTTCAAATCTGCAGAACAAGATTCATTACGGTTTGATAAAGTTGTACAGAATACATGTTTCAACACATCATATACACTTCTCCGTGTTTTTGAATCGCGAATAAATTATGCCAACTATTTAGATTGCAAAAAACAAAATCAAATTGGATTGCGAATTGTATAAATTATTCATAAATTCAAGTGATAACTATAAGAATATTACGGAATATGAACAGCATACACAGCTTATAAGAATTTAAAATTTTTGCTTAAGGTCGGTTAGCAACATGTCTCAAAGACAATAACTAGACTACATTTCCTTTTCCCCCTCATGGTGAACTATCATCTTTAAACAAAATTATTCATCTCAATTACTCCCTCCATTCTCTAATAACTGCCCAATTTGCAAAGTGAAAATACTTGCTTTTTGTGCGGCCATTTTGTGTTTTCCAATGCGAAAAGAGATAAAATTTCTATACTAATTACTACCCTCATATGCAATTAATATGTGGCTCTTCATATAGAGAAGAAAGGGGATTATGAAACTAGTGAACTTTAATTAGGGGCAAATGAGTCAATCTGACTACTTCTAAGTTCTAATCATTATCTTAAAAAAAGTAATTATTGGAAAAGCGTGCCAAAAGTATAGCCAGTTACTAGAGAACGAAGGGAGTACATGCAGCTTCATTGTATGCCTTCACAGCACACAGACTAGCAAGAGAGAGGGTCAGAGAGCATGGTCAAATGAAAAGATACCTACTAAAATGAAAAGATACCTACCCGTCCATTTCTGGCATCTGGATGTCCATGAAACAGGCATCAAAGTGGTGAGGTGGCTTAAGCTTCTCAACAGCTTTTCTCCCACTATCTACACAGTCAACATCGGCTCCATACTTTCTCAGTGCTCCAGCGGCCACTTTAAGGTTTATGCTATTGTCATCTACAACAAGAATTTTCCTACCGCGAAGAAGATGCTGCAGCGGTAAGCTGGCCAGCTTCCCATTACGGCAGTTTCCCTTGTTCACAACACCCATGGCTCGCTGTAAGGATGCAGCCAACATGCTTGCCCTCAAGGGCTTCATGATAATATATGGAGTGTAAGCATCACACAAACTAGAATTACCTCTACCCGAACTTATACAATTAGTTAGGACAAAAAGTTTTGGAGGTCGTCCATGGCTAACATGTTTCAATCTATCAGCAAAGAGACAAGAAGCTTTCAAATCCTTGTTCCAGACCTCCTGCTCAATGAGCACCATATCAATCAATGGACGTTTGGCACCAATAATCACAGAACCTTGGTTCAAATCAGATGCTACTTCAACATTGATGCCAAGCCGTTGCATATGATATCGTGCCACCTTTACTCGAAGTTGTCTTGGCTCTACAAACAGTGCTGTCATGCCTTGAAATTCAGTAGATGGCGAATTTGATTGGCTTTTCATCTGCTTGTTCTTTATCTCATTTGGACTTGAGCATGCATTGTTAAACACAGCAGTGAACGTGAAAGTGGAACCAATTTTGGGCAGACTAGCAAATCCAATCTCCCCATTCATCAGGCCAACCAAGCACTTGCTTATGCTCAACCCTATGCCTGTGCCTCCATTTCTAGGACCCACTTGCATGAAGGGAGTGAAGATACGAGACTGGGCTTCAAAGGGTATGCCAAAACCTGTATCCTCAACTGAGACAATTAGGTTTACAATGTTTGATGAAGACGATGCTGATGAACTACTAGGTCCGTCTTGGGAGAGACTTTTGAACCCAGCCCAACTCTTTCGTCTGTCAGCAACAGGCAACCCACTTAAAGTATTCTGTGATGATAACTCAGTTTCCACCTCTATTGAGTCCCTCACCTCCTCCACAAGATTGACAGTCACAAAAATATGTCCTCTCTCTGTAAACTGCCACAATGAACAAGCATTCAGTCTAATTGATTACACTTCGGTGGCTTACTTAAATGTAATGAGCATTATATAGTTGTACACATGTTTATAGTCGCTCATAAAATAAGCAGTTGTTATATTGGTTGTAAACACCATTACTTCTAGTCGTGTAATGATGATTAAACTTGAGCAATTGTATTTACATTTAACCAATTACACTTTTCTCATATCACTCATTTCTCTCCTCTCTATTCCCCCTCTACCTCCACTTGCTAAAAAAGATGCATACATTGCAATACTTCTAAGTAAACAAGGCCTTAGCCTATCAGCTAGATTAAAACAACCCTCAACAGGAGACACGTGCAATATATGTCAACAGTAAACACTTTGGCTTCATTTTATGCATAGAGAATTGACTAACTTAACAAATTTGTAAGGTGCACAGACATCAAGCATGGTATTGCATCATGAAGAATAATTCCATTCTCATTTTTATTAAAAACATAATTCAGGTTTGCCTTTTTTCTAGGAGAGTAAAAATGAGATCAACTCGTTGGGAAACCAAAGTTATGTTCAGGATGTTGGAGAGATGAAAAGATTGTCCGTAAAGTTTCTACTTACTTTAAGTGAGTTTCCCATGAGGTTTGTAATAATTTGACGAAACCTTCCTGGATCACCAATAACCAGCTCTGGTACTCGCTCTGAAATATAGACTGCCAGCTGGAATGCCAAAATTTAAAAGAATAACACACTTTTTGAGTACAACAAAAAAGGAACAGAATAAAATACTTTTTGAGTACAACAAAGATGCCAAAAGTTAAAGCTTGATTGGCCCAACTTCTTGAAAGTTTGAGCTTCTCCCCCTATTTTCCACCGCAATCTACCCCATCGACCTCCCTATTTTCAGCTTTTGAGAAGCTAAAAACAAATTCTAGAGGCCAAGAAGCACAAGCTCCAATAGGGGATGTTTTTAGCTCAAATTTTCGAGAAGTTAGGCCAAACACACTCTTAGTGATTACCTCTATTCCTTTCTCTTGAGACTTCCCTGAAAAGAGGGATAGCACATCATCCAGAATGGCCCGCAGGTCAAAAGTAGCAGCCACTAGCTCAAGTTTACCTGCCTCGATCTTTGCTTGGTCAAGAACCTCATTGATAAGAGAAACTAGAGCCTTTCCACTGGCTTGGGCTGTCCTCACGTAGTCTTGTTGTGTTACATCCAGATCAGTGTCTATAAGCATATGCAACATTCCTGGAGGTTCAAATGCATATGAAAGTAATGAATTTAGATCTCTATATATCTAATCTCTAAATACTGATCACACAGAATAGGTGCAACAACAATTACCCAAAACACCATTCATAGGAGTCCTGATCTCATGAGAAACAGTAGCAAGGAACTGCAGGATGTAACCAAAGTAAGATTTAGAAAATCACTAGAAGAAACATAGAAAAGACAAAACATGGAAATAAACTAATCACATACCTGTGACTTCGCAACATCAGCCGCTTCTGCTCGTTTCTTAAGCTCTATCATCTCTTGATATTCATCCTCCACTTTGGCAATCCTATTCACAGTTGCGTGGAATATATGTCCAATGAGTAATGCAATCACAAGTATCCCAACTGCTGTAGTAATGGCTATCCATGGCCACGGTGGTTTTTGTTTGAATCTGCAAAATTGAGCAAGGTCAGCGTTCACCATCTTCCCATTACCACATGGCAGAAAAAATTATGAACTTCTCCATTACCCAACTTTTGCCTCAAGGTGTGCACACCGGTGCTATGCTCCATTGTTTTCATCCACCTATCCACCTACCCCACCTACCCCACCCTGCCAACTCCAGAGTAACAGATAAAGCTTTAAGTATTTGACAAGAGTATTAGCTTCAAAACTATCCCAAACAAACTCCATTTTGCATGAACCAAGAAACTGAAACTAGTAGAAAATGCAAACTGCAGAGGCCTATCGACAAATTTTGCATCATTGAACCTTAACCAACCAATTGGATACAAGATAAAAAGAGGCTCTATCGCAAAACCAGTTGGCACTCGGCAGCAGGTGGATAGCTCACTAACTTATACGCATGCCCACACCCATTATTTTATCAAAGTTTGACAAACTACTCACTTTATTTCAGCACATATATAGACAACACTTACTCACCTACAACGCATCTCATGCCTTCTGAAAGGGTCTCCAAAGTTAAGCTGGCTGACATGCTGCAAGTCATCATCTGATACATCTGAACCATACATGCTGATAGGGTTTGACTGATTAGTTGTATCATAGACATTTACAAGGATTGTTTGTTTGCTGGCAAGCTGTTGAAGCAACTTCTCTACAAGTGATTCTATGTCAAAGACCCCTCCAAGATACCTGTCCAGAAACATTTGTTACCATATTACAATGACACCTTAATCAACTGTAATATTAGATACTAGATTCAGATAATTATCATGCCAATGACAATTGGTATGGAACAATATATAAGCCCTTAAGTAATGGAATTTTAGCCTGACATGATGGGCCCCTAATTTTAATATCCATCACATCTGTTACAGGCCATTAAGCTCATGTCACCGCATCGACCATTACAAACAACTGTTCCCCCTTAAGATGTCATTACATTTCACATATAGAAGAAATATCAACTTGCATTTTGACTTCTGGAAATGTTTATATTTGCTCCCTCATAAAATAACAACATCCTTGTTCGATGTGGTTGCCAGTTTTTGGTTTTGAAAATATTTCAACTCTTTGTAGAAATTTAATTTAAAGCAATTTTTTTGTCCATATAGTTATTTACTTAATTTTCAAAACTAACAGCTGNGATACTAAAAACCACACTGAATTTTGATTTTCTTGAAGAACTTATCATAGACAGTTAGTGACTTGTGTTATGATTTTAAACCTACAGGTGGGCACACTATGATGAGTGCAGTCCCGAATATAAAACTCTTGAGAAATGTTCCATGCCTAGAAACTGTTATCGCAACCGTGATCCTATTGGCAGTCTAGTTTTAAATGTTACAAATGGCTATAAGATGTTCATAGAATACATAACCATCATGTGGGCTTGGAAGATTATCCCAAGGGTGTAATGGAAAAAGGATAAGGTAGAGATTTACTACAGGTACTTCATCAGCTTCCTTAACAATCTAAATGGAGCCTGTAATCCTTCTTTTCTTTTTTGTTTACCAAAAGAGCTACTCCTATATTCTTAATAAAAGTATTAGCAACTCTTCCTTTTTACTCTGTTCAATATTGTAGGGGATGAAAGGTCTTTAAATCATCTCCTAAAAGACAATGTAATAAACATCATACAGATTCACACACAACTATATGATAAGAATCTGTGTATCACTTGTACAGCTTGAGGTACCATTTGAGAACTTTCCTTCTATCTTATTTCTTAGTTTTCGACAATGATACAGGAAGATTCCATACATCTACTGGCCTAGACATTAGGACACAAGGAAAGAAATATACGTTTTATTCCTTCTAGAACTCAAATCTTGTCTCAAATAACAAGGTTTTGCAGCTGTATTTCATGCATGAGACTATCAATTGTTGGTGTGAGAGCATCGCAACATAATGTCAAGAGAAAAGAAAAATGTGAAACCAGATAACATACCCATCAGTTGATTGAATCCGCTCATTTGGGGTAGCATTGGAAGGAAGGTCACGCTTGTACACTGCAAATGTCAAAATAACTCCAAGGCGTCCTGTTTTGAGCAATGGAAAAGGGGCAGTCAGAACTCCCTTTCCAGATGCTCTTGCACGCAAAACATTTTCACGATCCTCCTAGAAATGAAGTGGTAGATTAGATAAAAAGAAAAGAAACTTCTGGTGGCATACATATAACTAAATAGTAGGTTTCATGAGCTTTTGAGCTCAAAAGTCCAACATCAACCTTTGGAACTCAGTTTAAATTGACTAGATTACACATATTTTGAAGATCCTGAAGAGCTAAAAATAAGACATGTGCAAAATATAAGCCATATGAACATACCTTCCCAGACAGCACATCCACGGAAACCACATGTGAAATGGTATCCTGTGCAAAGATGACAGGGGCATATTCTTCTTGAACTGGAGAAGGCTCTAGGTTTTCCACAGCGTAATCATCCTTGTCGACAGGGGGTTTCTCAAGGGTATCCATCCTCTTAATAGTCCAGCCATGTTTCTTCTCGAATTGTTCCCTTTCAGAGTGGAGCACTCTCACGGCATATGCCACCCCACTTGTCAAAGGCCTCTCAAAAGCAGTTCTCTCTGTATATCTCGCAAAGGTTTTCTGTCCCAAGTTTATAATTGTTAGCTTCTAATTGACCTAATACTAGCAATTTGATTAAAATGATGTAAGTTCAGGGTTCAGTCAAAGGCATAAATACGACATTCTGACGTAAACAATGAATCTCCTAATAAATAAACTATTTGGAGAAAACTGATGCCAACGAGCCACAAAGGTCAATCCAAGGTATCATCAGGATAATTCAGGAAATGATTCATACCCATTACTCCCATTTATCAGAAATTTTTCAGCTAATTTGAATAGGCTAGATATATGAAGAACAGATGCAAAGAGAATTCACCAGAAAAGATGTACATCAAGCATAACAAAATAGCTATTTGTAAAACAAATTTCAAATTACCTGATCAATAGCAGATGGATTCTTTCCATGGTGAAAAGTGGAAATTAAGATGGCCATAGCCTGGACATGATTCATACTGACATTGAACTGATCCTGCAACATTCTAGCCCTCTCATCACACATGCTAGCAAGGGTCTCTTTCCTCTTCTCAACAACTTGTGAGCTCATGTAACAGAAAATCCAGACAGAAACAACGATCCACAAAAGCACCCAAGCTACCAAAAGCTTCCTCCCCCATGTTTTTTTCACCTTTTTTGACCCAATATAGTGGTAATAGTGATGGTGGATCTTGCAACTGTTCCCAGTGATTTTCTCCCACCAATCCAACAATACTTTCCCACCATCACCTAGCAAACTAGGCTTGCTATCCATTAGTCCACCACTAACTAGCCAATTCATTGGGATCACTGAGATAAGCCAGCAACATATCATCAAAAGCACATGTCCCACCTTCAAGCCAAAACCCAGCACATGTAGAAAGCTCATCAATAGCAGTATCCTCAAGTACCCAGTTTAGTTCCTTCTTTCTTTTTTGCACTAGGAGCAGTGCAACATGAAGTGGGTCTGAGTCTGACCTGTGTTTAATTTCAAGGGAGAAACTGATAAATAAAGGTAGGAAGGAAGGAGAGAGAAAGAGAGGTACCCAGTTGTCAAATTTTCACTCTAGTTTAACCAACTCCAGGAAAAATTCAAACTTTGGAGATTCTAATGCAGAAAAGAGGAGTAAGAAGAAGAAGAAGAAAGAGAGCAGGATGAAGATATTCAGCTTAAGCTCTCCTACCCACTTTCCCCTAGCCCACCACTAACAAACAGATTGAAGAGGAGGAAACGCAACAAGATGCTAACTTATCCATCCAAAGTAGCTTGAAAATCAAAAGGGGAAAAAAAGGAAAGATGAAAAAGATATGAAACAAACAATTCCCAATATTATGCAAACCAGGAGTAAACCCAAACCAGCCAGCCACAGCAGAAACTAAAAAGAATCAGAAAAAATACCCAAATTGAAGATTCCAAATTTCCTGTACCAAATAGACAGAATTTGGGTTTTATCCTCTTTGCAACCAACAACAACCCAGATCAAGAAATGAGCTAAAACAGAAAGTGAAGATTCAAAACTAAGCTTGTAATCAATTCACAAGCAAACCCAGAAAGGAATCTGGCAAACAAAATCTATAAAAAGGGTTATCAGCCTTATCTACCCTTGAAAATCCTAAATTGGCAATCAGGCATTTAATCAAACATGTGGTGGGTGCAAAGGATTTTGGATACTGGTGAAGCTGTACAATAATAATCAAGCAAAGGCAGATGAGCAGCATAGAAGAATTGGAATCATCTGGGGTTTACATGTACATTGGAGTATTTTTGAGAGGGAGAATCTGTAGCAAAAACAAAGAACAAATACAAAACAAAAATAAATAAATATAAGTAAAATAAAGTAGTCGTAGTAGTAGTAGAAAAAGATTAGAAGAATATGGCTGTGGAAATGTCTGCTAGCAACAAGCCATTATCTCTACCCATTTACGTCCAAACAAAAAGAAAGCATTTAAATTCAGAGTAATTAAATAATCATTTCACATTAATATAATACTATACTAATCATTTTCAAACACACCTCTTAACTGATGGAATGTTTTGAGACCAAAATACTCAGCTACGTATGCGTTTGTTTATACGCTTTCTTAGACCAAGTATTTGATATTGTATTATTGTTATATCAAAACTTCAATTTGAAAAATTTATGTGTAGATTAAAGTTCCTTCAATAGATCATGAAAGATAATTTAAATACTACTCCCTCCTTTCTTAAAGATTGTCACGTTTAGGTAACGTTAAAAAAAAATAAGGAAGCATCGTTTACTATTTTGTCTTCTATTATGTTTTTAAAATATCACCTAATTAAGCTTTGGCTTATACACCAGGTCACGGGTTCGAGCCTCCTGGGGAGCACCTACACGAATTTATTCGTGGAATACCCGACGCCGTGCGTTAGGAGGTGCCCTTTAGCCACGCCCAAGGAGGAACGTGCAGACACCCAAAAAAAAGAAAAAAAAATCACCTAATTAACACAAGAGATGTTGACCCACTGGTAAACAAGCTTTAGCTTATACACCAGGTTACGAGTTCGAGCCTCAAAGGAAAGGAAGTTCCAGTAGTACTCTCTCGTTTGTATACTACGAGTAATATTTAATTCATTTCAATTTACACGAATACTGCATGATAGGATGGAATGAGAGAGAACATACGAATACGAGTATCTATACGACAAATGACCCTTACTCCATGGAGTATAATACACCTCTTTATTGATCGCTCATTTTGTATTTTTGTATTTGTATTTTTATTGTTTTCAACGTAGTTTAAAGGGGTATATTGAGTATTTTATTTTTTTCCGTGTTCCAAATTTTGGAATTTTATGACTCACATCCCCTATCCGTTCATACTACTCACTATTGGACGGTACGATGGTGGACAACTCCTACACGCTAAGTCGTTAAGGCTCAACAATATGTCTAAGGGGCAAAGCCAAGGGGCCCCTTTGTTATGGGATTTTACCCAATTTTTGATTAGTCCAAAATGCCCTTCCATGCAAAACAAAATACTGTAACAGGTCACATTATTATGAATTTTCAATGTTATACTCTGTCCTTTGTGGTTTCATAGTTTTATATAGAAAAATTTGCCGCCAACCCCCCCTATATAGTACCTTTCTTATGACAAACCTCCCTATAAAAAAAACTTGTAATAAGCTCCCCTATATCGTATTTTTCTTTTAAAATACTCCCTCTCCAGCCACTTTTCTTATTTCCCGGTCATATTCATAATTTTTGGACAAAAATACCCCTTATCTGATATAACCCTCCCATTTACCCCTTCCCTCTTCTGTTTTTCTCTCTCTTTCCATTCCATTATACTTCCTTTTTGTGGTTACCATGATTCTCCTTTGTAATTGTTGACTCCGTTAAAGATTGCAGGGTGAGATTGAATGTCCAATTTTACTTGCTAATGTTTGGATGTTTTTGACTTTGTAATTGGAAAGCAGGCTACTTTGTAGATTCTTCAATCAATTTGATCTTGAAAATAAAACCCAAACAAGTGACAAATTGAGGGAATGAGAGAGATATCTGAGGCGAGAACATGTATTGGGATAAAAATCTTGTAATAAATGAGCTAATATAGGGGATGGATAGATATGTATGAGAGAGTGGCAAAACGGTTATAAAAATAAAATACCCACCGGAAAATTCAAAAAATAGCCAGAAAGGGGGTTTTCTAATAGCTTTCTGTCATATAGGGGGGTTCCTTACAAATGTTTTTTATAGGGGGGTTTGTCACAAGAAAAATAATATATAGGGGGGTTGGCGGCAAATTTTTCTTTTATATACTCAAGAAAAAAAATGAGTTGTTATAGTGGTGAGGACTCTTTTACCTCAACTTTGAGATTGGGAGTTCGAGTCCAATTCTCCATATTTGTGAGGGAATTGTTAAATAATGGACTTTGATCCATCTTCCATTTAAGGTTAGGGTTTCTTTGTTAGTTGGGTTTATCTGTTCCCCACTCAGTTCACAGAGGTGGGTTTCTCATAACTTGTTAGTTNAAAAAAAAAAACTCGTACTTTACATGCTAATGATGTAACTCCTCCGTTTCATAATCTTCATAAAATTATTTTTTTCTTTTTTAAAATTTTTGTTTCACAGTATAAGTTATACAATAATTTCAAGTAATTTCTTTTATTACTCCTAGTTTTCTCTTTCTGCCTTCATATATATTGCCATTCACTCTTATTGTCTCCATTGTGACACTTTATAACTAAGGATAGTTTGACAATTGAACCTTCTTTTTTTTTCTTTTTTTTTTCTTTTTTTTTGTATTTCACGATGTCCTAATGTGTGTACAATCCCTTCTTTGCCAAATAAAACCTAAAGTTCAACTCGTTGTGAACCCAATGATAGTTAAGTATATGTAGTTATATTTCTAATTTTTCTACCCATCAAAGACTTTTGATTAATCACCAATTTGAAGGACATGTGTGTCGATATATATGTCATCTCACAAATTCAAGTGTAAGGCAAAACCCCACCAATAATTTTCATAGTATAAATAAATAGATAGACTAGAAAGAGTATAGAAGTAGTACAAAAGAAAAATGTGGTTACAACAAACACCCCCTCTTCAACATAAAGTCCATTTCACTAGCAACTAGCAATATGGTTTTTAGCTTCTTTTTGGCTTTTTATGTGCTTCTTTATTTTTGATTGAATTGTGTTAAAAGCTACTAGCAACAAGTTCGGCAGCACACGGAATTGAGGTTCCCTCTGCGGTTTACATATACATATACTACACACTACTAGCTAGTGGTAGTTGAAAGCTTCATTTTTGTTTTAAACAAATAAGTAACATACTCATAAACGAATTAATAAGGTCACTATTGGTAATTCACCCTACAAACAATTCTTATTAAAACTTGTATAATTGTCGGAACAATGAAAAGTAACCAAATAGCCATTTACTTGTTTTGTTAAATTTCCTTTTTACTAGTTTAGGGAGCTCGTGCTTTTTTTTTTTTTTTTTGTCTCGAAAGGGATGCTTTTAACTTTTTAAAAGCTCAAATAGGGAGGTAGATCAGATGGGATAATTGGTAAGGGAGAAGTTCAATCTTTTAAAATGGTAGATCAATCACGTTCTAAATGCATGGGATGGGATCCAATCTCTCTTCATCATCCACGTGGATATTAAAACGTGCTTCAAATATTACAAAAACTGCAAAATTAAACGTAGTATGTAAATGTATAAGACAAAATAATATCTAACAAACAATCTAGCCATCAACAATAATCACAAATTATAATCACATTATACTTATGCAATACGGGGTCGGTGCAAGGCGTGTGGCAATAGGTTGAGTATAAAGTTATATCCACATGCAAATCCACCCCTCACGACAATATACAACTCTCGAAACCAACTACTACACCATATTATCACCCGCTAATATAAACCCTAATTCATACCTGCCCTATTTGAAGTGGATGCATGAGGGTGTCCACCTATGTATAAGATACATATCTCACTCTGTCCCTAATACTACTACTCCATATAGGAGCAGTGAATTCGTTCAACAAAATTAGCTAAAAAAATTGACGGAAAACAAACAAGGTAAAAAATAGTGATAAAATTGTAAAAACAATATAGAGGTGTTTAATTCACTAATAAACAATTAGAGTATAACTTATATACCAACTCAGGAATTCAAACCTATTAAAAAAAATACCTACACAAATTATTTTGTGGAATACACAAGGTCGTGCATTAGGGATTTTCACTGCGCAACAGCTATTACTGTTGCTGCATGCCCTCACCGCAAGCGGAACTTTCCAATTTCATCCTCGTCACTGTTGTTGCTTGTTGGGTTAGGAGGGGGGGGGGGTGACTTTTGTGTTTGAGAGCGACGTCACACGTCAGCGCACCGGTTTTGCTCTTTCTTCTCTCTCTCTCACATTCTCTCTCTTCTCTTCTTTTATTTAATTTGGCATCAAATATCATTATCATCCAATAGGGTTATCCATCGTGTAATACACCCATCATGGGCTTTTTTGTACCTTGCTACGTGTCAAGTGTGGGTTACTCGATTGAACTAGCATCTCCTTGCTACGTGGATGTTAAGGAATGGTTCTTCCCTTAGCTTAATGACTCCTTCGTCTCTATCCATCCATCCATCCATCCATCCATCCATCCATCTATCTATCTATCCATCTCATTAATAAACTCCAATCAATCAATGTATCATGTACTTATTGTAGTTGTAGTCTTGTAGTAGTAGTATGTAGGGGAGGAAGCAACTCCAACCTTTTTGGCTTTGGCTTTCATGAATACGGTCAAGTGAATTAAGGGTGCGTTAATTTCACCTTATCGAATTTTATTTCAAATCGTTCAGTTAAGTTCAGTTTATTTCGTTTGGTTCAATTTATTATGTCATATATTTTTTTCCTCATATATTACTATTCATTTAGTTCAGTTCAGTTTAGTGCAGGCTGTTTAGGTCGTTCAGTTCAGATACTTTCAGACAAACTGAACACACCCTAAAATTGTGTTCGTTTCAACTTACTAATTTAGTAATGTATAGTTTAGTTCAGTTCGTTCGATTTGTATTAGTCTTGTTTTTTCTCACAAATTATTATTTATTCAATTCTCTTCATTATGTTCAGTCTGGTTCATCTAAATTTAGCATGTGTTCACTTAATATAATTACACCCTGAGTAAGAGTTTACCATATAGGGTTTAACAAAAAAAATTTCCTGAAGGTGTTGTTCAACTGGATGATGCCAATCGAACTAAATTAAATTGCACTGAAATACTCCCTCTGTCCAACTCAAACGTTTACAAACCATTTGGGCACAGAAATTAAGAAGAAATAAGAAGGGGTATTTTTTCCAAAAATGTCCTTAGCAAAATAACAATTATCTAATGTAAGAGAGAGTGATTTTGGA